>WNWK01039547.1:0-17398 GCA_009830355.1 Cherax destructor
AAAAACCCCCAAAATTTTTTTCATCATTTGCAGATGACACTAAAATAAGCATGAAAGTCACACGGTAGAGGACACTAAAAAATTACAGGAGGACATAAGGGGGTCTTCCAAGGGGAGGGGAGAACAAATACGTTCAATGGGATAAGTTTCAGCTGCTTAGGTAGGGAAAAAAATGAAGAACTCAAAAGGAACACTATATACAAAACGCAAGAGGGTCACCACATAGAAGAAAGGAACACGTAAAGGACTTGGGAATAATTATGTCTGCTGATCTGTCGTTTAAAGACCAAACAAGACAAAGATCACAACAGCCAAAGATGACGGGGTGGGTATTGAGAACTTTCAAAAAAAGGGGAAAAAATTTGGATGGACACTATTAAAACCCCAGTGCTCCCTCACTTAGAATATGTCAGGTGACCCCCGTTCAGGGCAGGAGAAATAGCAGAGCGGGAACAAATCCAAAACGTTTAGGTCACATTGAGCCATTGAAAATCTAAATTATTGGGAACGCCTTAAAGTCTTGAACATGTACCATTAGCGGAGGAGAGAGATACATAAATATACATGGAAAGTACTTGGGGGCCCTGGCCCCAAATCTGCACACTGCCATAACAACATACTGGAGTGAGAGATATGGGAAAAAGGGAAAAAATAAACCCAGTGAGGAGCAGGGGTGCGGTGGGGAAAATGGAGCACTGAAACACCCGGGGGCCCCAGACTATTCAAATCAAGAAGATATCCGAAACACGGCTGGAACCAGTGTAGAAGCCTTCAAGAGGAAAGGGAAAAATATTTTCCCCGGTGGATCAACCAGGTGTGATGGATATGGGGCAGCGGGCCTCCAGCAGCAACAGCCTGGTTGACCAGGCAGCCCCAAACGACCCTGGCCCATGGCCGGGCTCAGAGAGAAACTTGCCTTCAAAGGTATATCAAAGGTAAGTCCACTAACCCCCGGATGTGCCCCACGCCAGTCCACTAACACCCAGGTGTGACCCACGCCAGTCCACTAACCCCCAGGATGTGACCCAGTCAGTCCACTAACACCCAGGAGGGACCCACGCCAGTCCACTCACCCAGGATGTGCCCCACGCCAGTCCACTAACCCCCGGAGGGACCCACGCCAGTCCATAACACCAAGGATGTGACCCACGCCAGTCCACAACACCCGGGGGCATATTTTATACTGATGGGTGAAGATGGACAGCAGGTGACTCATGGAAACACCCCCAAATGTTTTTTCCAGCCGTATGGGATTCGATTTCCGGACCTCGGTGTGAACTGAGTGCGCTACTAACCTAGCCACGGGAAGAAGCCATTGACGACTCATGCACTGTACTCCAGGCCCAAGTTCATCAAATTTCCGTTTTCCCAAAAGATTGTAACTTGTCATGATTGTGAACAGATTACCTGAGTTCATTACCTTTGTAACTTGCTCAGCTATAAAAGGGGTCCAGTCCCTGGACCCATTATCACCTCTGTAATCTTTTGACTACCACCCACATTGGATGGGGTGAAATAAAGATATTAAACTAACAAAAACTCTTGAGTTTTTTTGGTAGGTAAGACACATAGGCAACATTTAGGCAAGTTTTTTCCCGAAACGTTTCGCCTACACAGTAGGCTTCTTCAGTCGAGTACAGAAAGTAGGAGGAGCAGTAGAGATGTGATGACGATACAACACCATCACCCTTGAAGACGAGATTTGAGGTTTTCAGTCCCTCAGGGACTCAGGGTATGTGGTGACTACTACAACATGATGGGGTATGTTGGGGCTACTACAACATGATGGGTAGTGGTAACTACCACATATGGGTATGTGGAACTACCAAAAAGATGGGTATGTGGAACTACCACAACATGATGGGTATGTGGAAATACCACAACATGATGGGTATGTGGTTACTACCACAACATGATGGGTAATTAATTTTGGGGGGATTTACAGGCCCCCCAAACCTGATAGGAGCGCAGTTGCATGGGACGAAATTCATAAGGCGTCTAGATATGAAAATGTTGTGTTAATGGGAGTTTTAACTTTAGACAAATTATTTGGGAAAAATGTGACAGGTAATCTTGAGTCTAGTGACTTTCGATACTGTTCCAGATTGTTTTTTAAAAAGTTTGTGAAAAACCAACAGAGGTAGCAACTTGCTTGATTTGGTTCTGCCAACAAAGAATCACTAATTAATTCTTGAGGTTAATGAAGAGTTGAGGAAAGGATCACAAATCACTTAGTTTCAATATATCATGGAATTACCCAGGTAACTGCAATCAAGTCCCTATTCCAGACTTTTTGCAGCCGATTTCATGGGGCTGAGAAAATTACCAGGTGGGCTAATTGGGATGACCTGACTTTGGGTCAGGTAGGTGGTTTTGATTCCCAAAAACGTTTTCCAGAGCGTAGTTCTAGGCCCAGACAACTTTTGTTCCGAGTAGGTAAATTAGATCTAACAAAAGTGATCCTAAATGGATGAACAATAGATTAAAACATCTCGCTGGTCAAAAGAGGGAAAAAGGGATCAAAAGAGGGGGTGAACAGATAAGAAATCAATATTTTCAATTTAAAAAAAGAAATAAAAAAAGGGAAAAACAAAAACAAAAAGGGGTTATGAGGCTTGTTACAAAAAGACAGATATCTATTATCAATAGACACTAGAACACTAGAAAGGATAGCCCTTCTAGCATCCAGCCTTTTCTGGGCTTTTTCAAAAAGTCAGTATCCTGGTCCAGTTATCCAGCATATTCAATAAATAAACTTAAGGGGGTTACAACTAGTAGGGTACTAACCAAAGCGAAAATTTTTTATGTTTATTAAACAAGTTAGTGTCTAGAGTTTCAAAGTAAATATATGTACATATAAGGATGTTCATTAAGTTTTGAATTAGGGGGTTAATTAGGAGGGTAGCTCCTACACTGCTCTCATATACAATAAGTCTGTGCTGAGGGCACATATATATAAATGACTCAGAAGTACCATCAGGTACAATGTCAGTAATTACAATAATATATACAAATAAGAATAAAAGTGTGTATGAGTGTGCTCCCGGTAACTCTAAGACTCGACTCAACCAGTGTACGACTGAACTTCTCTAAAGCTATCTGCTCTAACAACCTGACAATCAGAACAGCTTGATTGTCCAGTAAAATGACCAATTCGCAGAACAGCAATATAACAGGCAACAGCAACACAGAGTCAGGAACAAGGAGATAGAAAATCGACCCTAACTGGGGACCATCAGTAGATCCTCCAAAACAGTCACAAACTCCCTTTCTACTGAAACTAGGTTCAGCATAAGCAATCCCAAACTGTGGCGGTGCACAGATGCCTTATCGAATTAGGTCCAGAGCTATAGCTAGAGACCTGAGTTGTATCAGAGTGTCAATGTGACACACAACCCAGAAAAACGCCGAAAAATCACTGTCTAGTCTATCCTCTGTGAACAGAGTTACACAGAGTTTTTGAGAAGTATGATTGTCTCACCACCGAATGCATACTCACCCAACAGAGTCTAAATGTGTAGATGAATGGTTCAGAAAACCGACAAGTTATAAATTAGACACATATGCAACATTTGGGTATCTTTATTGAGGAAACGTTTCGCCACACAGTGGCTTCATCAGTCCAATACAAAGTAGAAAGGTGTAAGGAGAGTAGGAGTTTTGAGGTTGTCAGTCCCTCGGCCTGGAGTCGATGTGTTCAGTCCATCAATCTTGTAGAAAGTCAGCATATGTCCGTAGAGGTGGTTATATACTGTAGTCAGGTGAGGTGAAGCAGCAGGAGGCGGGTCATAGTGGTACCATCCACTAGTCGAGTAGGTCTTCGTCCAAAGGTTGGACAAGTGTTGAAGAATTCGTTTGTATTAAGATCCCAAGATGTTGCTGTGTCAGACAGGGTGTAGATGAATGGTTCAGGCCGAGGACTGACAACCTCAAAACTCCTACTCTCCTTACACCTTCTACTTTGTATTGACTGATAAAGCCACTGTGTGGCGAAACGTTCTCAATAAAGATACCCAAATGTTGCATATGTGTCTAGTTTATAGAGTCTAAATGTCGAGAAAACAAGTAGAAATAAGGGGGAGGTGTTGACGATGGTCAGCAGGCCAGAGAGAGAGGGAAGAGAAACAACCACCCAGCTCAGGTGTGTTCAGCGACGACCCTCCCAGCAACTAGACGCCCGGGAGTAACTAGTTTGCCAACTCCAAGGCAGTTGAACACTGAGCACAATAAAATATTACATCCTACCTAAAAATATAGCAAGTCAAATGGTTGTCAAATAATAGTCAAAAAAAAAAAGCAAGATATTAACGATTTAGCTATTATCGAAAAATCACTTAAAATTAAGAAAATTGAAATATACATTAAACATTGAGGCCCAATCTGGGGGGCCCAAAAGGAAAAATCAAGGGATTCAAGACAACCCAAAGGGTTCTTTCAGGTATACAGAAGTAAGATTGGACAAGATGGGGGCCCCCTTAAGAGTAACTCAGGGCAGACCGGAATGATAAGGATATGTTAAATTTTCAAACTTCCCTCATTTTTCTCAGGAAGAACTAGGAACCAAAATAAAAATTATGTTGAACAGGAAGAAATAGACTATCCGGGGTTTGGGGAACAGGACATGGTCCCAGACAAAAGAAATTAAAACCCCAAAATTCCCCGGCCCCCAGAACTGTTTTAAAAAATTTTAAAGGAAATAAAGAAATAAAACCCCGGGGTATCTTTTCAATATATCACACAAAAGGAAGTGCCAGACAAGTAAAAAGGCAAAAAGAAACCTATTTACAAGGCAGGTGACGGCCTTAGCTTCGAACTATAGACCAATAAGCCTTTTTCATATTGAAAATTTTTGGGAAAAAAATTTTCCCCCGGGGATGTAGCCATTTTAAAAAAAAAATTGATTAATAAATTAACACGGTTTTACAAAGGGGGTTTTTGCTTGAATTTACTAATTTTTTTTACTAAGGTGTTTGAGGAGGTAGATCATGGTAATGAATATGATATTGTGTATATGGACTTAATTTTGAAAAGTTCCACATCAGGGCTATTGATGAAACAAGGGAAGGGAAAGGGGTGAAATTTTTCCAGGGTAGGGGATGGTTGACAAAAGCAGAGAGTTTGCATAAATGGGCAGAAATCAAAAAAGTCTCAAGGGCCCGGGGGGTTTTTTGGGCCCCCTTTTTTTGCAATTTAAAAAACGACATAGAGGGGAATAAATAGAACATAAAAATTTCCCAGACACCCAAAAAGGGCCAATTCATTCTAATGAGGACATTAAACCTAGGATTTTTAAATACTGATGCAGTTAGAAGGGCAGATGCAGTTTAAGTAGACAAATCAAAGTTCTAAATGTTTGGGGCAAAACCATGCCACATATAAACTAATAATGCAGATCTTATTTTGTATTGAAAGGATTTTTGGGTTTTGGTTAGTAGTAACTGAAACCAAAAACAGTGCATAAGTGTTCCCAATAAAGCACAGAATCCCTTTTTCTTTGGAAATAAAGAAGTCCTCAGGTTGTTCTTCAACTCTTTTTCTTTTTGGCCCATTTGTTTGCGCACAGTTCTGGTCACCTTTTTAAAAATGGAAAAATGTGGGAAAAAAAAGAGGGTGGCAAAGTTGATCCCAATAGAAATATTCCCAGAGGAAGACTTGGGGCCTTGAATCTGCACTTTTGAAAGGGTAGAATTGGGAGGATATGATTGGGGTGTATAAATGGAAAACAGGAATAAATAAAGGGGGGTAAATAGCGTGTGAAAATATCCACAAGACAGGACTCGCAGCAAGGGGTTTAAGTTGGAAAAGTTCAGATTCAAGAAGGATATAGGGCACGGTTTGAAAGAGTTCTGATGAGGGAACAAACTCCGAGTACCGTCATAGGGCTGGGACGTTGTGTAGTTTTAAAAAAAGGTTAGATAAATACATGAGTGGGTGTGGGTGGGTGTAAGTTGGACCCCCACAGCTTGTGCTACTAGATCAGATGCAGTGCTCCTTCCAAAAAAACCTGACCTGGCTGGGGGGGGGCATTGGCTTGCCGGTTGGGGACTTGGGCCCCTTTTGCATGGGTCAGAGGCCTGCTGCAGTGTTCCTTCTTTCTTATGTTCTTTTGTATGTGGGAATTACCAAACATGATGGATATGTTGTATCTACCAAACATGATGGGTATGTGGTAACTACCACAACATGATTATGGAACACCACAACATGATGGGGATATGGAATTACCACAACATGATTGATATGTGGAATTTAAAAACGTGATGGGTATGTGGTAATTACCACAAATATGGGTATGTGGTAACTACCAAACGTGATGGGGATGTGGTAACTACCACAACGTGATGGGTATGTGGTAACTACCACAACGTGATGGGTATGTGGTAATTACCACAACATGATGGATATGTGGTAACTACCACAACATGATGGATATGTGGTAACCTACAACATTGTTGGGTGTGGTAACTACCACAACATGATGGGTATGTGGTAACTACCACAACGTGATAGGTATGTGGTAATCCACAACGTGATGGGTATGTGGTAACTACCACAACGTGATGGGTATGTGGTAACTACCACAACGTGATGGGTACGTGGTTACTACCACAACGTGATGGATGTGGTAACTACCACAACATGATGGGTATGTGGTAACTACCACAACGTGATGGATATGTGGTAACTACGACAACATGATGGGTATGTTGTTTTATAGCATGTTTTGTGTGTACTCACCTATTTGTGGTTGCAGGGGTCGAGACTCAGCTCCTGGCTCCTCCACTTCACTGATCGCTACTGGGTCCCTCTCTCTCCCTGCTCCTTGAGCTTCATCATGTGTTGTTATTTACCATTTTGTCCTAGGCACATGTCGATTAGACACTAGGCCTGTTGTATGTGTGTGTGTGTGTGTGTGTGTAAGGAAACACTTGAAATGTTTCGGCCCCGCGGGAATTGAACCCGGGCCCTCCGTGCGTGAAGCAAGAGCCCTAGCCACCATGCCATCAGGGCGTGCGTGTGTGTGTGTACTGTGTACTCACGTAATTGTACTCACCCTAATTGTGGTTGCAGGGTCGAGACTCAGCTCCTGGCCCCGTGTGTTAGTTACCATTTTGTCCTAGGCACATGTCGATTAGACACTAGGCCTGTTGTGTGTGTGTGTGTGTGTGTGTGTGTGTGTGTGTGTGCTGTGTGTGTGTGGTGTGTGCATTGTGTTTCAAGCCAGCAGTGTTTGTTGTGTCCAAGGTCACTCAAGGACATGGTGGTGGAATTAATTGTGCGAAGAGTTTGACCCAGACGGGTTGTGTCAAGTTGTTGACCCAGACGGGTTAGTTGTGTCAAGTTGTTGACCCAGACGGGTTAGTTGTGTCAAGTTGTTGACCCAGACGGGTTGTGTCAAGTTGTTGACCCAGATGGGTTAGTTGTGTCAAGTTGTTGACCCAGATGGGTTAGTTGTGTCAAGTTGTTGACCCAGATGGGTTAGTTGTGTCAAGTTGTTGACCTAGACGGGTTAGTTGTGTCAAGTTGTTGACCCAGACGGGTTAGTTGTGTCAAGTTGTTGACCCAGACGGGTTAGTTGTGTCAAGTTGTTGACCCAGACGGGTTAGTTGTGTCAAGTTGTTGACCCAGACGGGTTAGTTGTGTCAAGTTGTTGACCCAGACGGGTTGTGTCAAGTTGTTGACCCAGATGGGTTAGTTGTGTCAAGTTGTTGACCCAGATGGGTTAGTTGTGTCAAGTTGTTGACCTAGACGGGTTAGTTGTGTCAAGTTGTTGACCCAGACGGGTTAGTTGTGTCAAGTTGTTGACCCAGACGGGTTAGTTGTGTCAAGTTGTTGACCCAGACGGTTTGTTTCGTTGTTAACCCAGACGGGTTAGTTGTGTCAAGTTGTTAACCAGACGGGTTAGTTGTGTCAAGTTGTTGACCCAGACGGGTTAGTTGTGTCAAGTTGTTGACCCAGACGGGTTAGTTGTGTCAAGTTGTTGACCCAGACAGGTTAGTTGTGTCAAGTTGTTGACCCAGATGGGTTAGTTGTGTCAAGTTGTTGACCTAGACGGGTTAGTTGTGTCAAGTTGTTGACCCAGACGGGTTAGTTGTGTCAAGTTGTTGACCCAGACGGGTTAGTTGTGTCAAGTTGTTGACCCAGACGGGTTGTGTCAAGTTGTTAACCCAGACGGGTTAGTTGTGTCAAGTTGTTAACCAGACGGGTTAGTTGTGTCAAGTTGTTAACCCAGACGGGTTAGTTGTGTCAAGTTGTTGACCCAGATTAGTTGTGTCAAGTTGTTGACCCAGACGGGTTAGTTGTGTCAAGTTGTTGACCCAGACGGGTTAGTTGTGTCAAGTTGTTGACCCAGACGGGTTAGTTGTGTCAAGTTGTTGACCCAGACGGGTTAGTTGTGTCAAGTTGTTAACCCAGACGGGTTAGTTGTGTCAGTTGTTAACCCAGACGGGTTAGTTGTGTCAAGTTGTTAACCCAGACGGGTTAGTTGTGTCGTTGTTAACCCAGACGGGTTAGTTGTGTCAAGTTGTTAACCCAGACGGGTTAGTTGTGTCAAGTTGTTAACCCAGACGGGTTAGTTGTGTCAAGTTGTTAACCCAGACGGGTTAGTTGTGTCAAGTTGTTAACCCAGACGGGTTAGTTGTGTCAAGTTGTTAACCCAGACGGGTTAGTTGTGTCGTTGTTAACCCAGACGGGTTAGTTGTGTCAAGTTGTTAACCCAGACGGGTTAGTTGTGTCAAGTTGTTAGACCCAGACGGGTTAGTTGGTCAAGTTGTTAACCCAGACGGGTTATTTGTCAAGTTGTTAACCCAGACGGGTTAGTTGTGTCAAGTTGTTGACCCAGACGGGTTAGTTGTGTCAAGTTGTTAACCCAGACGGGTTAGTTGTGTCAAGTTGTTAACCCAGACGGGTTAGTTGTGTCAAGTTGTTAACCCAGACGGGTTAGTTGTGTCAAGTTGTTAACTCTGGCACCATAAGTTGTTACTTGTGCCAATGACTACTATGTTTCAGGCTGACTTGCACCATTTACAAAGTCAGAGTGACATAGTTGTGCCAAGTTCTTGGCCCTGACAAGACAAGTTTGTCACACAAGCATCACGGTCACTGGCAGAGTTATGTTTGAAGTTTGTGGAGCAGTTATAATGACACACACGGTGGCCTTTACTTAGTGCGTAGAAGGTCCACCTCTCTATCTATCTATCTATCTATCTGTCTGTCTCTGTCTGTCTGTCTATCTATCTATCTATATCTCAGTACAACATGTGGTCACAGACAGTATTAAACATAACCACAAACAATACACCAATATGTATGCATTATACACCAATATGTATACATTATACAACAATAAGTATACATTATACACGAATAAGTATACATTACACAAAAATATGAATACATTATACACCAATTAGTGTACATTATACACCAATATGTATACATTATACACCAATATGTATACATTATACACCAATAATTATACATTATACACCAATAAGTATACATCATACACCAATAAGTATACATTATACACCAATAAGTATACATTATACACCATCATGTATACATTATACATGCGGTCGATGGAAGCTGTATAAAAATTAAACATTAATATACTATTTTCCTGCCAAACTCGGAGGTGGGAGGCAGGACCAGACGCCTTCATTGAGGATGGTAGGCGGTAAACCCACACGGTGACACTCACGCTGCCACATTCTTCTATTAACTAAATCAGTAATAATAATCTTTATTTACTACCAGTACATGTACAAGGTATACAGACCATAGCTGACATCAATGACATACTACTATATAGAAAGTCCCTTGTCATGCTGAGCATTTCCCGCAAATTAGATCACTTTTGTCCCAGGATGCCACCCACACCAGTCCACTAACACCCAGGATGCCACCCACACCAGTCCACTAACACCCAGATGCCACCCACACCAGTCCACTAACACCCAGGATGCCACCCACACCAGTCCACTAACACCCAGGATGCCACCCACACCAGTCCACTAACTAACCCAGGATGCCACCCGCCAGTGTGTGAGCTGAGTGCGCTACAAATCCAGCTACGAAACATTAATTTAGTGATGAAGCTTCTATAGTCTAATATGCCACTTCTTACAAGTATTTAAGCTAAGTTAGAGCTAGACACCGTAGCTGGGTTGGAAGCGCACTCAGCTCACACACTGAGGTTCGGGGTTCGATCCCCGGTACGGGTGGAAACATTGGACATTGGCCGTGTTTCTTTAAGGCACCTGCTGTCCATGTTCACTTAGCAGTAAGTAGGTACCTGGGTGTTAATGGACTGGTGTGGGTCGCATCCTGGGTGTTAGTGGACTGGTGTGGGTCACATCCTGGGTATTAATGGACTGGTGTGGGTCGCATCCTGGGTGTTAGTGGACTGGTGTGGGTCACATCCTGGGTATTAATGGACTGGTGTGGGTCACATCCTGGGTGTTAGTGGACTGGTGTGGGTCACATCCTTAGTGGACTGGTGTGGGTCACATCTTGGGTGTTAGTGGACTGGTGTGGGTCATGTCCTGGGTATTATTGTACTGGTGTAGGTCACATCCTGGGTGTTAGTAGACTGGTGTGGGTCACATCTTGGATATTAGTGGACTGGTGTGGGTCACATCCTGGGTGTTAGTAGACTGGTGTGGGTCACATCTTGGATATAAGTGTACTGGTGTGGGTCGCATCCTGGTGTTAGTGGACTGGTGTGGGTCACATCTTGGGTGTTAGTGTACTGGTGTGGGTCACATCCTGGGTATTAGTGGACTGGTGTGGGTCATGTCCTGGGTATTAGTGTACTGGTGTGGGTCACATCCTGGGTGTTAGTAGACTGGTGTGGGTCACATCTTGGATATTAGTGGACTGGTGTGGGTCGCATCCTGGGTGTTAGTGGACTGGTGTGGGTCACATCCTGGGTGTTAGTGGACTGGTGTGGGTCACATCCTGGGTGTTAGTGGAATGCAGATGTACACTAAGCTGCATTC
The DNA here is from genome assembly GCA_009830355.1 of Cherax destructor. NCBI lineage: Eukaryota > Metazoa > Arthropoda > Malacostraca > Decapoda > Parastacidae > Cherax > Cherax destructor. Next base: position 11,004 of record WNWK01039547.1, read on the forward strand.
TGTTTGTCTTCCAGTGTATCCCAGATCACAGTGATATAGTAGTTGCGAGAGGCAGGAGCGACCTGCTGTGATCCCAGGTTGCCTTGGATTGTGCAATTATTGGGAATCCAAGTGGTTTGCTATCCTACTTCTTAGAACTCTTTCTAAGATTTTTATGATGTGGGAAGTTAAAGCTGGTCTATAGTTCTTAGCTAATGCTTTGCTGTCACCTTTATGGAGTGGGGTTATATCCGTTGTTTGCAGTGACTGTGGAATTTAACCCATGTCTAAGCTCTTTCTCCATAGCATACTTAGGGCAAGCGAAAGGATCCCTATTAGGTGGCTAGTTGATTGTGTACCTCATATCCATCCTGTGGATGGTAGTGGCTAGTTTATTGTGTACCTCATATCCATCTTGTGGATGGTAGTGGCTAGTTTGTTGTGTACCTCATATCCATCCTGTGGATGGTAGTGGCTAGTTTATTGTGTACCTCATATCCATCCTGTGGATGATAGTGGCTAATTTATTGTGTACCTCTTCATCCTGTGATGGTAGTGGCTATTTTGCCTCATATCCATCCTGTGGATGGTAGTGGCTAGTTTATTGTGTACCACATATCCATCCTGTGGATGGTAGTGGCTAGTTTATTGTGTACCACATATCTATCCTGTGGATGCTAGTGGCTAGTTTGTGTACTTCATATCCATCCTGTGGATGGTAGTGGCTAGTTTATTGTGTACCTCATATCCATCCTGTGGATGGTAGCACAATAACATATGGATACACAAGAGGCCTAGGAAGTAGGCCTTAAAAGCAATGTGTTAATGGCTAGAACCGCCTCAAGATAGCAGCTCGTCACTCAGTCAGTGACTGATTATTTTTACTAAAACTGATAAGTTAGATTCTAGCAAATTATAATAATAATCATCTTAATTTCTACATATACATGATACAATTTATACAGAACAGAGCTGACATCAGGGACATCTACATATAAAGTCACTGGTTATACTGAGCATTTCCCGCAAATTTGGTCAATTTTGTCCCCCAGGATGTCACCCTCACCAGTCCACTAACACCCAGGTACCTACTTACTGCAAGGTGAACAGGGACAACAGGTGTTTTAAGGAATCTAAGGCTACTCTAATATCCATCTCTAAATCCTGGTTAGATGGCAGATTGATGGAGTTAAAATAGACGAAAGGTTACGACACAGCAGGTCTGGTTAGAACTAGACATGAGGGTGGGTGAGGTATGTGCTGCTGTGTGGAGGGTCTTAGTTTTAAACCCAAGACCAGAGTTGCATAACAATAATCTTGAGATTGTGTTATTGCAAGTTTTGCTGCCCAAGACCAGATCCACCAACTGCTTACTGCCCTGGTGAGTAAGACACGTGTGCGACAGTTAGGCATCTTTATTTCGAAACGTTTCGCCTACAGGCTTCTTCAGTCGAGTACAGAAGAGTTAGAAGCAGTAGAGATGTGAAGACGATGTATTCAGTCCATCAGCCTTGAAGACGGAGTTTTGAAGTGGTCAGTCCCTCCGCCTGGAGAAGAGTTTTGGTCCATCGTCTGGAACATTGTGAAGTTGAAACGACAGTATGGAGACTTACTGTCAGAAGATGAGATATAGTTCACTAGTTGAAGAAAGGTAATAATTGAGAGGGCAGGTCCCTCTTAAATGTATCCCTTCTCACATGAGAAGGGATTTACTTCCCACCCAGATCACTTCTTAGAAAAAAACAATGAAGTGGTATCGTGAAGTGTGCACAATTGGGTGACCTGGATATCTGTTGTCAACACTAGAACAATGGGCTGTTTAACAGGTATAGGCACCTTATAGGATAAAATATCTACTCAATGAGCAATCTGGATGACACAGCCACTATGCTGGAGTCCTTTGTAACTACTCTGATAACATTAGTCAGTCAGGGATCACTACCAGAAGCCTTAGTGATCAAACCATACCACGGGTGGGGTTAGAACGCGCGATCAGAGTCTCAAAATCATTAGGGAAAGAATAGGCCTACACACGAGAACAAAAAGGAGGTCAACTAGAATCTACAATATATAAACACGAATAAGTTATATAGCTGTGATTAGACTGTATTACCAAGTTACACTAAGGTAAATATCTGGGAAACCTTCAGAACCATGCTGGCCCAGTGGATAGCGTGTCGGTTTGGAGTTTTATGACTGATCACGGGTTCTATCCCCGCCCGTGGGATGTTTTCCTTTTTTTGTATTAATGTTGGTAGAATTACCAACAATATGTCGGTAGAATTACCAACAATATGTCGGTAATTGTTACGGCCCCTACCTAACATGGCTGTTAGGTAGTTTACCTGCCGGCCGGCGGTCACTGGTGACGTCATCAAATGTAATGTTGGACTGCCGAGCCGGCTGGACCGACAGTGTCAACCAGACTCTCCTATGAAGAGTACTAGTCAGACTCTCCCATATACAACACTGGAGAGTTCACCAGCTCCCTGATACACTTAGTGTCAACCAGACTCTCTCATGGAGAGTGTCAACCCGACTTTCCCAATATACATCACTGGAGAGTGTAACCAGACTCTCCACATACACCTTGGAGAGTGTACCTAGACTCTCCCCTGCACTTGGAGAGTGTACCTAGACTCTCCCCTGCACTTGGAGAGTGTACCTAGACTCTCCCCTGCACTTGGAGAGTGTACCTAGACTCTCCCCTGCACTTGGAGAGTGTACCTAGACTCTCCCCTGCACTTGGAGAGTGTACCTAGACTCTCCCCCGCACTTGGAGAGTGTACCTAGACTCTCCCTGCACTTGGAGAGTGTACCTAGACTCTCCCCTGCACTTGGAGAGTGTACCTAGACTCTCCCTGCACTTGGAGAGTGTACCTAGACTCTCCCCTGCACTTGAGAGTGTACCTAGACTCTCCCTGCACTTGGAGAGTGTCCTAGACTCTCCCTGCACTTGGAGAGTGTACTAGACTCTCCCGCACTGGAGAGTGTACTGACTCTCCCTGCACTTGGAGAGTGTCCTAGACTCTCCCCTGCACTTGGAGAGTGTACCTAGACTCTCCCCTGCACTTGGAGAGTGTACCTAGACTCTCCCCTGCACTTGGAGAGTGTACCTAGACTCTCCCTGCACTTGGAGTGTACCTAGACTCTCCCTGCACTTGGAGAGTGTACCTAGACTCTCCCCTGCACTTGGGGAGTGTACCTAGACTCTCCCCTGCACTTGGAGAGTGTACCTAGACTCTCCCCTGCACTTGGGAGTGTACCTAGACTCTCCCTGCACTTGGAGGAGATGTACCTAGACTCTCCCCTGCACTTGGAGAGTGTACCTAGACTCTCCCTGCACTTGGAGAGTGTACCTAGACTCTCCCCTGCACTTGGAGAGTGTACCTAGACTCTCCCTGCACTTGGAGAGTGTACCTAGACTCTCCCCGCACTTGGAGAGTGTCCTAGACTCTCCCTGCACTTGGAGGTGTACCTAGACTCTCCCTGCACTTGGAGAGTGTACCTAGACTCTCCCCTGCACTTGGGGAGTGTACCTAGACTCTCCCCTGCACTTGGAGAGTGTACCTAGACTCTCCCCTGCACTTGGGGAGTGTACCTAGACTCTCCCCTGCACTTGGAGAGTGTCTAGACTCTCCGCACTTGGGGAGTGACCTAGACTCTCCCCTGCACTTGGAGAGTGTACCTAGACTCTCCCCTGCACTTGGAGAGTGTACCTAGACTCTCCCCTGCACTTGGAGAGTGTACGTGTCCTGTGATAGAGACGGCAGCGACAATGTAACCTGAAGAAATTGTTGTACCTGAAAAGTACAGTTTGTGTTTACCCGGGTGAGTTTCTCACTGAGTTCATGAAACAGGGGGCGTGCCATGTGGCACAGAGGTGTCGTGTGTGACACAGCGAAGATGTCTTATGGGCACAGATAAGGGTGTCGTGAGGACACAGTAGAGAAGGCGTGTCGGGTGACAGAAGTGTCGTGTGACACAAGCGAATGAGTGTTGTGTAACAGAGACAAGGGTGTCTGAGGACACGGGAAGAGAATGAGTGTCATGACTAGAGGTGTGTTGGTGTCCTGTGTGACACCATGATGGCAGCGACGTCTGACACTGCACTGAATTATTATGATTCTTTTACTTGTGATGTTTTACTACGTTTTAAAAGTTGCTATAAATGTGTATATTAAAGCTATATGTTTTTACACAGATTATATGTTATACAAATTATATGGCTTTTATATTAATAGTAATATAATAAATATGAATTTTTTTTTTGTGATAGTAATTCTACCGATAAACCTTCAGAACCATGATCACTGCCATCCATGATAATATTGCACCTATTAAAGAGCTTAGGATTAAACGAAGAGCTGAACTCTGGATAACTGCTGAGACATTAGATAATACCAATTCCAGAGATCAGTTGCTGCAAAGACTTGGGTCAAACATTAACCTCTGACACCCCAGTGGATGGTCTCGCTTGGAACTGATAAATATCCACTTTATATATTCGCCTTTTTCCTTCCCAAGTTTCCTAGGAACACTGTATGTTTTGTTCTAACAAGGATTCTTAGGCTTGGTTAGATATATACCATTGATATGCCTTTGATGAGGTTGGAGAGTCTACTCCCAGTGGCCGGTCTTGATCCAGGCTCTGGTGGTATATTTTCCAGTGGTCTGCCAGGCAAAACCCAGCAACACCTTCCAAGTGTTGAAAATAATGTTAAATACCGACAAGTTAAATAGTAAGACACGCGTACAACAGTTGGGTATCTCCGTGGAGCTGAACTCTTCTCCAGGATGAGGGACTGACCACCTTGTTGCAGACCGTGGAGCTGAACTCTTCTCCAGGATGAGGGACTGACCACCTTGTTGCAGACCGTGGAGCTGAACTCTTCTCCAGGATGAGGGACTGACCACCTTGTTGCAGACCGTGGAGCTGAACTCTTCTCCAGGATGAGGGACTGACCACCTTGTTGCAGACCGTGGAGCTGAACTCTTCTCCAGGATGAGGGACTGACCACGTTGTTGCAGACCTTGGAGCTGAACTCTTCTCCAGGATGAGGGACTGACCACCTTGTTGCAGACCGTGGAGCTGAACTCTTCCAGGATGAGGGACTGACCACCTTGTTGCAGACCGTGGAGCTGAACTCTTCTCAGGATGAGGGACTGACCACCTTGTTGCAGACCGTGGAGCTGAACTCTTCTCCAGGATGAGGGACTGACCACCTTGTTGCAGACCGTGGAGCTGAACTCTTCTCCAGGATGAGGGACTGACCACGTTGTTGCAGACCTTGGAGCTGAACTCTTCTCCAGGATGAGGGACTGACCACGTTGTTGCAGACCGTGGTGCTGAACTCTTCTCCAGGATGAGGGACTGACCACGTTGTTGCAGACCGTGGAGCTGAACTCTTCTCCAGGATGAGGGACTGACCACGTTGTTGCAGACCGTGGAGCTGAACTCTTCTCAGGATGAGGGACTGACCACGTTGTTGCAGACCGTGGTGCTGAACTCTTCTCCAGGATGAGGGACTGACCACGTTGTTGCAGACCGTGGAGCTGAACTCTTCTCCAGGATGAGGGACTGACCACGTTGTTGCAGACCGTGGTGCTGAACTCTTCTCCAGGATGAGGGACTGACCACCTTGTTGCAGACCGTGGAGCTGAACTCTTCTCCAGGATGAGGGACTGACTGACTGCTGCTATGCAGCTGCCACAACCTTCGAGCCCAGTGTGTGTGGGGTTTGTGACAGCCCTAGATGCCTAGCTTCTCCCTCCGAGCCCCGTGGGGGTGGGGAATGGGACTAGGCCTGGGGACAGCTGGTCCCAGAAGACGAGGAGGTACTTGTAGCTCCTCCCATGGCAGACATTGATCCGAGACACTCCCACGAGAAGGAGCCATGACCGGGCCACCTTTTGGAAAAGGCCCGGCCGGGCTGGGCAATTATACTGGCGAATCTACAACAGAACAGAGTCCACTTGTGGATCATGGGCCGGTGGATCAGGGTCTAATCAACCAGGCTGTTACTACTGGCCGCACGTAGTCCAACGTACGAACCACAGCCAGGCTGATCCGGCGCAGACTTTAAGTATGTATCCGGCTCCCTCCTGAAGATGTATAGTGAAGTTTAGTTTGATATCTTTATTATGCACCCCATACCCATCCTGTGGGCGGTAGTCAAAAGATTACAGAGGTACATAATGGGTCCAGGGACTGGGCCCCAAAGTTTTGATAGCTGAGCAAGTTACAAAGGTAATGAACTCAGGTAGATCTGGTCACAATCATGACATGTTACAAAGGTATTTACAGATTATAGAGGTACATAATGGGTCCATAAATGTTACTTTGCTCACACTCCAACAGCACGTCAAGTATTAAAAACCATATGCCTCCATTCCCCCTATCAAATACGCTCACA
>WNWK01039548.1:0-17397 GCA_009830355.1 Cherax destructor
TGCAGAGAAGTCGGAGTTTGGAAATTAGGAGGAGGTGCGGGATTACCAAAACGATTGTTCAGAAGCTGAGGAGGGTTGTTGAGGTGGTTTGGACATGTAGAGAGAATGGAACGAGACAGAGTGACTTCGAGAGTGTATAAATCTGTAGTGGAGGGAAGGCGGGGTAGGGTCGGCCTAGGAAAGGTTGGAGGAGGGGTAAAGGAAGTTTTGTGTGCGAGGGCTTGGACTTCCAGCAAGCATGTGTGGCGTATTTGATAGGAGTGAATGGAGGCATATGGTTTTAATACTTGACGTGCTGTTGGAGTGTGAGCAAAGTAACATTTATGAAGGATTCAGGGAACGCAGGCCGGACTTGAGTTCTGGAGATGGAAGTACAGTGCCGGCACTCTGAAGGAGGGTGTTAATGTTGCAGTTTTATAACTGTAGTGTAAAGCACCCTTCTGGCAAGACAGTGATGGAGTGAATGATGATGAAAGTTTTTCTTTTTCGGGCCACCCTGCCTTGGTGGGAATCGGCCGATGTGTTAATAAAAAAAAAAAAATTAAAGTGTAAAAATTATAGGGAAATAAGTCTGTTGAATCCTGGAAATGGGAAGTACAATGCCTGCACTTTAAAGGAGGGGTCTGGGATAGTGACAGCTAGGAGGGAATATTCTCAGCTGTTGTATCTGAGCGCCTCTGCAAAGACAGTGATTATGTATGAGTGTGGGAAAGTGTTGAATGATGATGAAAGTATTTTCTTTTTGGGGATTTTCTTTCTTTTTGGGTCACCCTGCCTCGGTGGGAGACGGCCGACTTGTTGAAAAAAAAAAAAAGTCTGTTATACCTGGTAAAGTGTATGGTAGAGTTATTGAAAGAATTAAGAGTAAGACGGAGAGCAGGATAGCAGATGAACAAGGAGGCTATAGGAAGGGTAGTGGGTGTGTAGACCAAGTGTTTACAGTGAAACATATAGGTGAACAGTATTTAGATAAGGGTAAAGAGGTTTTTGTGACATATATGGATTTAGAAAAGGCATACGATAGGGTGGATAGGGGGCAGTGTGTCAGATGTTGCAAATGTATGGAATAGGAGGTAGGTTACTGAAAGCAGTGAAGTGTTTTTACGAGGATAGTGAGGCTCAGGTTAGAGTATGTAGGAGAGAGGGAGATTATTTCCAGTAAAAGTGGGCCTTAGACAGGGATGTGTGATGTCACCTTGGTGGTTCAGTATATTTATAGATGGGGTTGTAAGAGAAGTGAATGCTTGGGTGTTGGCAAGAGGTGTGGGGTTAAAAAATAAAGAGTCTAACACAAAGTGGGAGTTGTCACAGTTGCTCTTTGCTGATGACACTGTGCTTTTGGAAGATTTTGAAGAGAAGTTGCAGAGTAGGGTATGTAAAAGAAGGAAATTAAAAGTGAATATAATAAAGAGTAAGGTGATGATGATAACAAAAAATTTAGGTAATGAAAGATTGGATATTAGATTGGAGGGAGAGAGTATGGAGGAAGTAAATGTATTTAGATATTTGGGAGTGGACGTGTCAGCGGATGGGTCTATGAAGGATGAGGTGAATCATAGAATTGATGAGGGGAAAAGGGTGAGTGGAGCACTTCGGAGTCTGTGGAGACAAAGAACCTTGTCCATGGAAGTAAAGAGGGGAATGTATGAGAGTATAGTTATACCAACGCTCTTATATGGGTGTGAAGCATGGGTGATGAATGTTGCAACGAGGAGAAGGCTGGAGGCAGTGGAGATGTCATGTCTGAGGTCAATGTGTGGTGTGAATATAATGCAGAGAATTCGGAGTTTGGATATTAGGAGGAGGTGCGGGATTACCAAAACGATTGTCCAGAGAGCTGAGGAGGGGTTGTTGAGGTGGTTTGGACATGTAGAGAGAATGGAACGAGACAGAGTGACTTCGAAAGTGTATAAATCTGTAGTGGAGGGAAGGCGGGGTAGGGGTCGGCCTAGGAAAGGTTGGAGGGAGGGGGTAAAGGAAGTTTTGTGTGCGAGGGGCTTGGACTTCCAGCAAGCATGTGTGAGCGTATTTGATAGGAGTGAATGGAGTCATATGGTTTTTAATACTTGACGTGCTGTTGGAGTGTGAGCAAAGTCACATTTATGAAGGGATTCAGGGAAACCGGCAGGCCGGACTTGAGTTCTGGAGATGGGAAGTACAGTGCCGGCACTCTGAAGGAGGGGTGGTAATGTTGCAGTTTTATAACTGTAGTGTAAAGCACCCTTCTGGCAAGACAGTGATGGAGTGAATGATGATGAAAGTTTTTCTTTTTCGGGCCACCCTGCCTTGGTGGGAATCGGCCGATGTGTTAATAAAAAAAAATAAAAAAAACGTTATCCATGGAGGCAAAGAGGGGAAGGTACGAGAGTATAGTGGTATCAACACTTATATGGGTATGAAGCATGGGTTGAAAATGCTGCAGCAAGGAGGAGGCTGGAGACAGCAGAGATGCCGTGTCAAAAGGCAATGTGTGATGTAAATATTATTCAGTGAATTCGTAGTGTGGAAATTAGGAGGAGGTGTGGAGTTACTAAAAGTATTATTCAGAGGGCTGAAGAGGGGTTATTGAGGTGCTTTGGTCATTTAAAGAGGATGGAGCAAAATAGGATGACTTGGAGGGTGTATATATCTATAGTGGAGGGGAGGAGGGGTAGGGGTCATCCTAGGAAAGGCTTGTGGGAGGGGGTAAATGACGTTTTGTGTGCAAGGGGCTTGGACATACAGCAGGCATGTGTGAGCATGTTAGATAGGAATAAATGGAGACGAATGGTTTTTGGGACCTGACGAGCTGTTGGAGTGTGAGCAGGGTAATATTTTGTGAAGGGAGTCAAGGAAACTGGTTAGCTGGACTTGAGTCCTGGAGGTGGGAAGTACAATGCCTGCACTTTTAAGGAGGGGTTTAGGATATTGGTTGTTTGGAGTGACATTTAAACTGTCATATCTGGGTGGCTCTGCAAAGACAGTGATTGTGTGTGAATAATGGTGAGACAGCTGACGTGTTAAAAAAAGAAATCTATACTCTCACATTTAGCTAGTAATTCATTAAGTTCATCCATCTGTAATATGTAAATAGGACCTTGAAAGGCTGGCTGTAAATTAGAAAATTGTTGAGTTAGTTTTGTGTTATTGTTTCATATCAGTTTCCTTATTTGGCATCGTAGAATTTTTTTTTATATAAAATATTTCTTCTGTGCTAATAATGTTATTTTTCCAACAAGAATATTAAGAATTTTCCTGTTGGGAATTCATTTTTATATTGTTTTAAATTATTTCAGACATTTGGAGTAATAACAATGCGTGTGGATGTGATGGATAATAATGGGTTGCGTAGTGGGGGTGCGTGTGCCTCCTTGGGTGCTCACTCTACATCTGCTGCATCAACAACTTCCAGCTTGCTCAAACCCCCAGTACAACCACCCCCTGAACCTGGACAAGAAGTGGAAACTCATAACCTTCTTGTTATATCACAAAATACTTTTGAAGGTGAGTTGAGTGTAGTAATCTAGGATCAGGATGACAGTTTTTTTTTTTAAAGGAATTTAATTATTATAATCAGGGATATAAATTCATTACATTTTTGACTGCTGACAAATACTGTGTGTGTGTGCGCGTGTGAGTGTGTGTGCGTGTGCACGCTCGCCTAGTTGTGGTTGCAGTGGTCGAGTCACAACTCCTGGCCCCGCCTCTTCACTGGCCGCTACTGGGTCACTCTTCCTACTCCATGAGCCATGGATCCTGCCTCCACTACATCACTTCCCAGACTATTCCACTTCCTGACAACTCTGTGACTGAAGAAATACTTCCTAATATCCCTGTGATTTATCTGAGTCTTCAACTTCCAACTGTGCCCCCTTGTTGCTGTGTCCCATCTCTGGAACATTCGGTTTCTGTCCACCTTGTCGATTTCTCTCAGTATTTTATATGTCATTATCATATCCTACCTATCTCTCCTGTCTTCCAGTGTCATCAGGTTGATTTCCCTTAACACTTAAACGGTCCAAACGTATATATACGTTAGTACTGCTACTGCCCCAAACTTATTTTTATGTTTTATTTTTCCTGCCTCCAAATTTGGCACGATTAGCCTGAGATGCCTGGTCAGCATAGAATGGGTCTTAACACTCGGTGTGAGCCATATTAAAAAAATCTGGGACCACTTAGTACCTTGTGGGAGCACCAGGTAAATTGAGCGCCAGCTAGAGCAAACACTGCGACAAACACCAAGGATTCACTGATGTCATGTCATATTAACACTCCCCTTTGAAGTGGAAAGTGATGTCGGCAGGCTGGCAGGCCAGCTGGCTGCCTGCCTGCCTGGCCACCTGGCTGGCAAGCAGCTGGTTGGCCACCTGGCTGGCTGGTCAGCTGGGTACCTGATTGGCTGTCTATCTCTGTCTGTCTGTCTTTCTGTATCTATCTGTCTCTGTCTCTATCTGTCTATCTCACAGGAACACATACATAAATACAATTATACATAGTGTAAATTACCTAGGATAACTAAAAAAAATCAAGACAAAGTAATAAAATGCACTTGTGATCTGCGTAACACCAGTTAGTTTATGAGCTACTCTCTGAGACAAGCAGACAGAAAGGATACGACACAGGCAGACAGAAAGACAGACACACAGACAGACAGAAAAACAGACAGACAGACAGACAGACACACAGACAGACAGATACAGACAGACAGACAGGTTTGCGTAACAAATAAAGGGAAGCAGTGTAAACTCTCAAATGTCATCACTGTAATTACTGGACTGATAAGGAGAAATAAGACTACGGCGGCTCACCCTTCGTGAAATGTCACCTGTCTTCATTAGTGGAGATCAGATGAGATAAGGCAGCAATGCTTCAAGGGAACTTTTATTATTATTATTATTCATTATTATTATTATTATTATTATTTTTATGCACTATCATTATTATTATTATTTGAGTCAGAACACAGATTGGCTATGAAATCACAAGAACTACTATAAATTGTGATTATGAGAACATAAAAATTATATAAAATAATAAAAAAAGTGAAAAAAAGGCATATCGGGCAACGATTCTGCAAGCGGCAGGACTCCTGTTGCTGTCAGGTGAGCATCCAGTGCCAAATTCTCTGCCTCATATCTCGGTAACTACTGACCCAAATTCTTTTTTTTTATCCTATAACACTTAAAAAAATGTGCTCTAAAATTTCTATATAATTTTTTTTTTTTTTCAAAAGATTCGGGGCACTGGGCGACCTAACGTAAATATACGTGTGGACCGTTTAAGGGTTAACCTCTCCTCGTAGGACATACCCCTTAGCTCCGGGACTATTCTTGTTGCAAACCTTTGCACTTTCTCTAGTTTCCTTACATGATTGGCTAGGTGTGGGTTCCAAACTGGTGCTGCATACTCCAGTATGGGCCTAACGTACACAGTGTAGAGGGTCCTGAATGATTCCTTATTAAGATGTCAGAATGCCGTTCTTAGGTTTGCTAGGCGCCCGTATGCTGCAGCAGTGATTTGGTTGATGTGCGCCTCATGAGATGTGCCTTGTGTGTGTTTTTTTGTGTGTGTTTTTGTGTGTGTGTTTTTGTGTGTGTGTGTTTTTGTGTGTGTGAGTTTTTGTGTGTGTGTGTGTTTTGTGTGTGTGTGTGTGTGTGTGTGTGTGTGTGTGTGTGTGTGTGTGTTGTATGTGTGTTTTTGTGTATGTGTTTGTTTTTTTCTCTTTTCAACACGTCGGCCGTTTCCCACCGAGGCAGGGTAACCCAAAAAGAAAGAAAAAACTTTCATCATTCAACACTTTGACCATCACTCATACATAATCACTGTCTTTGCAGAGGCGCTCAGATATGACAGTTTAGACGTCCCTCCAAACTGCCAATATCCTAGATCCCTCCTTTAAAATGCAGGCATTGTACTTCCCATTTCCAGGACTCAAGTCCGGCTAACTGGTTTCCCTGAATCCCTTCACAAAATATTACCCTGCTCACACTTCAACAGCTTGTCAGGTCCCAAAAACTATTAGTCTCCATTCACTCCTATCTAACACACTCACACACGCTTGCTGGAAGTCCAAGCCTCTTGCCCACAAAACCCCTACCCCGCCTTCCTTTCATAATAGATTTGTATGCTCTCCAAGTCATTCTACTTTGTTCCATTCTCTCTAAATGACCAAGCCACCTCAACAGGCCCTCTTCAGGCCTCTGACTAATACTTTTAGTAACTCCACGTCTCCTCCTAATTTCCACACTACGAATTCTCTACATAATATTTACACCACACATTGGCCTTACACACATCTCCACTGTCTCCAGCCTCCTCCTCACTGCAGCATTCACAACCCATGTTTCACACCCATATTAAGAGTGTTGGTACCACTCTATTCTCGTATATTCCCTTTTTTACCTCAGTTGACAATCAGTTCTATGGTTTATCTCGTCCTTCATAAACTTATCTGCTGACAAGTCTACTCTCAAATATCTGAACACATTCATTTCTTCCATACTTCCTCCCTCCAATGTGATATCCCATTTTTCTTTATAAAATAAAATAAATAAATAAAATAAATAAAATACTTTATTGAGACATTGTACAGTTATGTATGGTAGACCTAGTTATACATAGTTATTACATAGTTATTACTTAGTTATTAATGACCTAACTCATTTCATACCCTCATCACCTTATTCTTATCTATGTTCACTTTCAACTTTCTTCCCTTACACACCCTTCCAAACTCGTCCACTAACCTTTACAACCTCTTTTTAGAATCTCCCAAAAGCACAGTATCATCAGCAGAAAGTAACTGTCAATTCCCATTTTGTATTTGATTCCCCATAATTTAATCCTACCCTTCTCCCCAACACCCTAGCATTTACTTCTTTTACAACCCCATCTATAAATGTGTTAAACAACCATTGTGACATTACACATCCCTCTCTAAGACTTACTTTTACTGGGAAGTAATCTCCCTCTCTTCTACACACCCTAACCTGAGCCTTACTGTTTTTTTTTTGTTTTCAACAAGTCGGCCGCCTCCCACCGAGGCAGGGTGACCCAAAAAAGAAAGAAAATCCCCAAAAAGAAAATACTTTCATCATCATTCAACACTTTCACCACACTCATACATAATCACTGTCTTTGCAGAGGAGCTCAGATATGACAGCTGAGAATAGTCCCTCCCAGCTGTTACTATCTCAGACCCCTTCTTTAAAGTGCAGGCATTGTACTTCCCATTTCCAGGACTCAAGTCCAACTAAATCAATTAACTGGTTTCCCTGAATCCCTTCACAAAATGTTACCCTGCTCACACTCCAACAGATCGTCATGTCCCGAAAACCATTCGTCTCCATTCACTCCTATCTAACACGCTCACACATGCTTGCTGGAAGTCCAAGCCCCTCGCCCACAAAACCTCCTTTACCCCTTCCCTCCAACCTTTTCTAGGACGACCCCTACCCCGCCTTCCTTCCCCTACAGATTTATACGCTCTCCAAGTCATTCTACTTTGATCCATTCTCTCTAAATGACCAAACCACCTCAACAACCCCTCTTCAGCCCTCTGACAAATACTTTTAGTAACTCCACACCTTCTCCTAATTTCCACATTCCGAATTTTCTGCATAATATTTACACCACCATTGCCCTTAGACAGGACATCTCCACTGCCTCAGCCTCCTCCTCGCTGCAGCATTTGCAACCCATGCTTCACACCCATATAAGAGTGTTGGTACCACTATACTTTCATACATTCCCTTCTTTGCCTCCATGGATAACGTTTTTGTCTCCACAGATACCTCAATGCACCACTCACCTTTTTCCTTCATCAATTCTATGGTTAACCTTATCCTTCATAAACCCATCCGCTGACACGTCAACTCCCAAATATCTGAAAACATTTACTTCTTCCATAATCCCTCTCTCCAATGTGATATCCAATTTTCTTTATTTAAATCGTTTGATACCCTCATCACCTTACTCTTATCTATGTTCACTTTTAACTTTCTACCTTTACACACTGTCCCAAACTCGTCCACTAACCTTTGCAACTTTTCTTTAGAATCTCCCATAAGCACAGTATCATCAGCAAAAAGTAACTGTGTCAACTCCCATTTTGCATTTAATTCTCCATAATTTAATCCCACCCTCTCCCCAACACCCTAGCATTTACTTCTTTTACAACCCCATCTATAAATATATTAAACAACCATGGTGACATTACACATCCCTGTCTAAGACCTACTTTTACTGGGAAGTAATCTCCTCTCTCCTACACACCCTAACCTGAGCCTCACTATCCTCATAAAAACTCTTTACAGCCTTCAGTAACTTACTACCTATTCCATACACTTGCAACATTTGCCACATTGCTCCCCTATCCACTCTATCATATGCCTTTTCTAAATCCATAAATGCAATAAAAACTTCTCTACCTTTATATAAATACTGTTCACATATATGCTTCACTGTAAACACTTGATCTACACATCCCCTACCCACTCTAAAGCCTCCTTGCTCATCTGCAATCCTACTCTCTGTCTTACCTCTAATTCTTTCAATAATAACCCTGCCATACACTTTACCTGGTATACTCAGTAAACTTATTCCCCTATAATCTTTACACTCTTTTATCCCCTTCCCTTTATATAAAGGAACTATACATGCTCTCTGCCAATCCTAGGTACCTTCCCCTCTTTCATACATTTATTAAACAAAAATACCAACCACTCCAGCACTAAATATCCCCCTGCTTTTAACATTTCTGTCATGATTCCGTCAATTCTAGCTGCTTTACCCCCTTTCATTCTACGTAATGCCTCACGCACCTCCCCACTCACATCCTGCTCTTCTTCACTCCTAACGATGTACCTCCTGGCCAGTACATGAAATTACCGCCTCCTTTTTCATCGACATTTAAAAGTTCCTCAAAATATTCGCGCCATCTACCCAATACCTCCAGCTCCCCATCTACTAACTCCCTACTCTGTTTTAACTGACAAATCCATTCGTTCCCTAGGCTTTTTACCTTGTTTATCTCACTCCAAATTTTTCTTGTTTTCAGCAAAATTTCTTGACAGAGCCTCTCCCATTCTTTCATCCGCTCTTCTTTTGCACTCTCTCACCACTCTCTTCACCTTTCTTTTACTCTCCATATACTCTGCTCCTCTATTAACACTTCTGTTTTGTAAAAACCTCTCATAAGCTACCTTTTTCTCTTTTATCACACCCTTTACTTCTTCATTCCACCACTCACTCCTCTTTCCTCCTGCACCCACCCTCCTATAGCCACAAACTTCTGCCCCACATTCTAATACTGCATTTTAAAACTATCCCAACTCTCTTCTACCCCCACTACTCATACTTGCACTAGCCCACCTTTCTGCCAATAGTTGCTTATATCTCACCCTAATTTCCTCCTCCCTTAGTTTATACACTTTTACCTCTCTCTTACTTGCTGTTTCCATTTTCTTTTTGTCCCATCTACCTTTTACTCTAACTGTAGCTACAACCAAATAATGATCTGATATATCCATTGCCCCTCTATAAACATGTACATCCTGAAGCCTACCCATCAACCTTTTATCCACCAATACATAATCCAACAAACTACTTTCCTTACGTGCTATATCATACCTTGTATATTTATTTATCCTCTTTTCATAAAATATGTATTACTTATTACCAAACCTCTTTCTACACATAGCTCAATTAATGGTTCCCCATTTACATTTACCCTGGCACCCCAAATTTACCTACTACTCCCTCCACAACATTTTTACCCACTTTAGCATTTAGATCCCCAACCACAATTACTCTCTCACTTGGTTCAAAACACACACTCACTCAACATTTCCCAAAATCTCTCTCTCTCCTCTACACTTCTCTCTTCTCCAGGTGCATAAACACTTACTATAACCCACTTTTCACATCCAACCTTTATTTTACTCCACATAATCCTTGAATTTATACATTTATATTCCTTCTTTACCTGCCATAACTGATTATTCAACATTATTGCCACTCCTTCTTTAGCTCTAACTCTATTTGAAACCCCTGACCTAATCCCATTTATTTCTCCTCACTGAAACTCTCCTACCCCCTTCAGCTTTGTCTCACTTAAAGCCAGGACATCCAGCTTCTTTTCATTCATAACATCTACAATCATCTCTTTCTTATCATTCGCACAACATCCACGCACATTCAAACATCCCACTTTGACGGTTTTCTTCTTCTTCTTTTTAGTAAGCTATACAGGAAAAGGGGTTACTAGCCCATTGTTCCCGGCATTTTAGTTGACTTTTACAACACGCATGGCTTACGGAGGAAAGATTCTTATTCCACTTCCCCATGGATATGAAAGGAAAAGCAATAAGAACAAGAACTATTAAGATAAAATCAAAGAAAACTCAGATGAGGGTGTATTCATAAACGTGTACATGTTTGTGTAGCGTGACCTAAGTGTAAGTAGAAGTAGCATTTAATGACTCACTACCTATTCTATACACTTGCAACATGTGCCACATTGCTCTCCTATCCACTCTATCATATTTTGTTTTTTAACACGTCGGCTATTTCCCACCTTATCTAAATCCACGAAAGCAACAAAAACTTCCCTACATTTATCCAAATATTGTTCACTTATATGCTTCAATGTAAACACTTGGTCTTCACATCCCCTTCCCATTCTAAAGCCTCCTTGTTCATTGCAATCCTGCTCTGTCTTACTTCTAATTCTTTTAATACTAAACCATACCATACACTTTACCGGGTATACTTAGAAAACTACTACTACTTCTTTCAACAAACCGGCTGTATCCCTCTGAAGCAGGGTGGCCCAAAAAGAAAAACGAAAGTTACTTAGTAAACTTCTTTCTTCTTTCAACAAATTGGCCGTTTCCCACCAAGGCATGGTGGCCCAAAGAGAAAACAAAGTTTCTCTTTTTAATTTTTGTAATGTATACAGGAGAAGGGGTTACTAGCCCTTGCTCCCAGCATTTTAGTCGACTCTTACGACACGCATGGCTTACGGAGGAAGAATTCTCTTCCACTACCCCATGGAGATAAGTGGAAATAAGAACAAGAACTAGTAAGAAAATAGAAGAAAACCCAGAGGGGTGTGTATATATAGTTGTACATGAATGTGTATTGTGACCTAAGTGTAAAGTAGAAGTAACAAGACATACCTGAAATCTTGCATGTTTATGAGACAGAAAAAAGACACCAGCAATCCTACCATCATGTAAACAATTACAGGCTTTCGTTTTACACTCACTTGGCCGGACGGTAGTACCTCCCTGGGGCGGTTGCTGTCTACCAACCTACTACCTAGGACTTAGTAAACTTATTTCCTATACAGCCTCTCTTCACTTAACGACGGAGATAGGGGTCTAAGACCCTGTCTCGTCGCTAATGAAGGAATGACCCCTTACTGACACTTTAAAAGTGTCACCACCCCTCCCTCTCCCCACCTTTTTTCTCTGTTTAGCCCCCAGCCCTACACACCCTCCGATACCTCTCCACATATGTCAGTTTTTATCATGTCTGTCTATCTGTCTGCCTGACTGAATGACTTACTTACTTGGCTGAATGATGCACTGACTTTGCTGAATGAATTACTAATTTGACTGAATGACTTGACTGAATGAATTTCTGACTTGACTGAATGACTTACTGACTTGACTGAATGGCATACTAACATGACTGAATGGCATACTGACTTGACTGAATGACACACTGACTTGACTGAATGACACACTGACTTGACTGAATGACACACTGACTTGACTGAATGACACACTGACTTGACTGAATGACACACTGACTTGACTGAATGACACACTGACTTGACTGAATGACACACTGACTTGACTGAATGACACACTGACTTGACTGAATAACTTACTGACTTGACTGACTTACTGAAAAAGAGTGTATGTTTAGCACATAACTTTCTGTAATGGTCGAGGTCACTTTTTTTTATGGTGTTGTGACAAGTGTCAGATCACTGATGACAGTCAGTGACATTTGATAAATTGCACTGCTGCAGGGAACCCTCCCTTGTGTCATGTTTATTATTATGAAATACTTATGACATTTAAAGTCCCCAGAGCTATTATTATTATTTATTAATTATTAATTATTATTATTATTATTATTACCATCAACATACCTTGTTTACTGAGTATAATAATTTCTTAATTAAGCTGCCAGAGAGCACCAAGAATGTAAACACACACGAACACACCAGCTAACCCCTTTACTGTGAACTACTTTTGTACTTCCATTTTCCTCTTCCAAGTGCTGCTTTTTTTTTTTAGTGGCTAGAGCCCATCATAACTCTGGTAAGTGAGGAGAGGCTGTATATATTTTTTCAACGAATTGAATCTGCCACATCTCATAGAGGCAGGATGACCCAAAAAGTAAGAAACTTTAACCATCATTCACACAATCACTGTCTTTGCAGAGGCGTGCAGATACAACAGTTCAGATGTCACTCCAAACAGATTTAGACTTAGATTTAGCCAGACTTGAGTCCTGGAAATGGGAAATACAATTTAGGTGAAAGTGTTGAATGATGATGAAAGTATTTTATTTTTGGGGATTTTTTCTTTTTGGTCACCCTGCCTCGGTGGGAGATGGCCGACTTGTTGATTTTTTTTTTTCAACAAGCTGGCCGTCTCCCACCGAGGCAGGGTGACCCAAAAAGAAAGAAAATCCCCCAAAATAAAATACTTTCATCATCATTCAACACTTTCACCTCACTCACACATAATCACTGCCTTTGCAGAGGCGCTCAGAAACGACAGTTTAGATTAGTCCCTCCAAACTGTCAATATCCCAGACCCCTTCTTTAAAGTGCATGCATTGTATTTCCCATTTCCAGGACTCAAGTCTGGCTAAATGAATTAACTGGTTTCCCTGAATCCCTTCACAAAATATTACCCTGCTCACACTCCAACAGCTCGTCAGGTCCCAAAAAACAGTTGTCCATTCACTCCTATCTAACATGCTCACACATGCTTGCTGGAAGTCCAAGCCCCTCGCCCAGAAAACCTCCTTTACCCCCTCCCTCCAACCTTTTCGAGGATGACCCCTACACCGCATTCCTTCCCCTACAGATTTATACGCTCTCCAAGTCATTCTACTTTGATCCATTCTCACTAAATGACCAAACCACCTCAACAACCCCTCTTCAGCCCTCTGACAAATACTTTTAATAACTCCACACCTCCTCCTAATTTCCACACTCCGAATTTTCTGCATCATAATTACACCACACATTGCCCTTAGACAGGACATCTCCACTGCCTCCAGCCACCTCTCGCTGCAGCATTTGCAACCTATGCTTCACACCCAAATAAGAGTGTTGGTACCACTATACTTTCGTACATTCCTTCTTTGCCTCCATGGATAACGTTTTTGTTTCCATAGATAGTAGGTATACCTTACTGACTTGACTGAATAACTTACTGACTTGGTAGTAGGTTGGTAGACAGAAACCACCCAGGGAGGTACTACCGTCCTGCCAGGTGACTGTGAAACAGAAACCTGAAACTGTTTTACATGATGGTAGGATTGCTGGTCTTTTTTTCTGTCTCATAAACACACTGGATAACAGGTATATCTAGCTACTTCTACTTACACTTAGGTCACACTACACAGGCATGCACATGCATATATATATACAATATATATACATACACACATCTAGGTTTTTCTTCTTTTCTTAATAGCTCTTGTTCTTCTTTATTTCCTCTATTGTCCATGGGGAAGTGGAAAGAATCCTTCCTCCGTAAGTCATGTGTGTCATATAAGGCGATTGAAATGCGGGAACAATGGGCTAGTAACTCCTTCTTCTGTACACATTTACTAAAAAGAGAGAAGAAAAACTTTATAAAACTGGGATGTTTGAATGTGCGTGGATGTAAAGTGGATGATAAGAAAGAGATGATTGCTGATGTTATGAATGAAAAGAAGTTGTATGTCCTGGCCCTAAGCGAAACAAAGCTGAAGGAGGTAGGCGAGTTTCAGTGGGAGAAATAAATGGGATTAAGTCAGGAGTATCTGAGAGAGTTAGAGCCAAGGAAGGGGTAGCAATAATGTTGAAGGATCAGTTATGGAAGGAGAAGAGGGAATATAAATGTGTAAATTCAAGGATTATGTGGATTAAAATAAGGGTCGGATGTGAAAAGTGGGTCATAATAAGCGTGTATGCACCTGGAGAAGAGAGGAGGTAGAGGAGAGAGAGAATTTGGGAGATGTTAAGTGAATATATAGGAACTTTTGAACCAAGTGGAGAGTAATTGTGGTAGGGGACCTAAATGCTAAAGTAGGAGAAACATGTAGAGATGGTGTGGTAGGTAAGTTTGGGGTGCCAGGTGTAAATGATAATGGGAGCCCATTGATTGAACTTTGTATAGAAAGTGGTTTAGTTATAGGTAATACATATTTTAAGAAAAGAGGATAAATAAGTATACAAGATATGATGTAGGGCATAATGACAGTAGTTTGTTGGACTACGATTGGTAGATAAAAGACTGTTGAGTAAACTTCAGGATGTACAGTGGTACCTCGAGTTACGATGGTCCCCAAAATCGCCCTTTTATGAAGTTTATTTTTTAAATGCTTTTGTAAGTATATTTTTGGGGTGTAAAAGGACTAGTCTATTTTATATTATTCCTTATGGGGATAAATTGCTTGGTAATGGCACTTGAACAGCATTCTCGAACGAAAAATATCGTAACTCGAGGTACCACTGTACATGTTTATAGAGGGGCCACAGATATATCAGATCACCTTTTAGTTGTAGCTAAAGTGGGAGTAAAAGGTAGATGGGATACAAGGAAAATAGAAGCAGTAAGTAAGAGAGAGGTGAAGGTTTATAAACTAAAAGAGGAGGCAGTTAGGGTAAGATATAAACAACTATTGGAGGATAAATGGGCTAGTGAGAGTGTAGGCAATGGGGTCGAATATGTATGGGGTAGGTTAAAGAATGTAGTGTTAGAGTGCTCAGCAGAAGTTTGTGGTTACAGGAAAGTGGGTGCGGAGGGAAGAAGAGGATTGGTAGAATGATGTCAAAGAGAGTAGTAAGGGAGAAAGAGTTAGCATATGAGAGGTTTTTACAAAGTAGAAGTGATGCAAGGAGGGAAGAGTATATGGAGAGAAAAAGAGGTTAAGAGAGTGGTGAAGCAATGTAAAAAGAGAACAAGTGAGAGAGTGGGTGAGATGTTATCAACAAATTTTGTTGAAAATAAGAAAAAGTTTTGGAGTGAGATAAATAAGTTGAGGATGCCTAGGGAACAAATGGATTTGACAGTTAAAAATAGGAGAGGAGAGTTATTAAATGGAGAGTTAAAGGTATCGGGAAGATGGAGGGAATATTTTGAGGAGTTGTTAAATGTTGATGAAGACAGTGAAGCGTGATTTCGTATAGGGCAAGGAGGAATAACATCTTGTAGGAGTGTGGAAGAGCCAGTTGTGAGTGTGGGGGAAGTTGTGAGGCAGTGGGTAGAATGAAAGGGGGTAAGGCAGCTGGGATTGATGGGATAAAGATAAAAATGTTGAAAGCAGGTGGGGATATAGTTTTGGAGTGGTTGGTGCTATTATTTAATAAATGTATGGAAGAGGGTAAGGTACCTAGGAACTGGCAGAGAGCGTGTATTGTTCCTTTGTATAAAGGCAAAGGGGACAAAAGAGAGTGCAAAATATAGGGAAGAAGTCTGTTGAGTATACCAGGTAAAGTGTATGGTAGAGTTATTATTGAAAGAATTAAGATTAAGACAGAGAGCAGGATAGCAGATGAACAAGGGGGTTTTAGGACAGGTAGGGGGTGTGTAGACCAAGTGTTTACAGTGTAACATATAGGTGAACAGTATTTAGATAAGGGTAAAGAGGTTTTTGTGGCATTTATGGATTTGGAAAAGGCATATGATAGGGTGGATAGGGGGCAATGTGGCAGATGTTGCAGGTGTATGGAATAGGAGGTAGGTTACTGAAAGCAGTGAAGAGCTTTATGAGGATAGTGAGGCTCAGGTTAGAGGGGTGTAGGAGAGAGGAGATTATTTCAGTAAAAGTAGGCCTTAGACAAGGATGTGTGATGTCACCATGGTTGTTCAATATATTTATAGATGGGGTTGTAAGAGAAGTGAATGCGAGGGTCTTGGCAAGAGGTGTGGGGTTAAAAGATAAAGAATCAAATACAAAGTGGGAGTTGTCACAGTTGCTTTTTGCTGATGACACTGTGCTTTTGGGAGATTCTGAAGAGAAGTTGCAGAGGTTGGTGGATGAATTTGGTAGGGTATGTAAAAGAAGAAAATTGAAAGTGAATATAGGAAAGAGTAAGGTGATGAGGATAACAAATAGATTAGATGACGAAAGATTGTATATCAGATTGGAGGGAGAGAGTTTGGAGGAGGTGATTGTATTCAGATATTTGGGAGTGGACATGTCAGCAGATGGGTCTATGAAGGATGAGGTGACTCATAGAATTGATGAGGGAAAAGGGTGAGTGGTGCACTTGAGTCTGTGGAGACAAAGAACTTTGTCCATGGAAGTAAAGAAGAGAATGTATGAGAGTATAGTTATACCAACACTTATATGGGTGTGAAGCATGAGTGATGAATGTTGCAATGAGGAGAAGGCTGGAGGCAGTGGAGATGTCATGTCTGAGGTCAATGTGTGGTGTGAATATAATGCAGAGAATTCGGAGTTTGGAAATTAGGAGGAGGTGCGGGATTACCAAAACTATTATCCAGAGGGCTGAGGAGGGGTTGTTGAGGTGGTTCAGACATTAGAGAATAAACAAAAACCGAATGATTTGAGTGTATAAATCTGTAGGGAAAGGGCGGTAGGGGGTCTCCTGGAAAGGTTGGAGGGGGGGGGAAAAAGGGTTTTTGTGTCGGGGGTTTGGGTTTCCAGCAACACGAGTGAATGGAGACAAAGGGTTTTTAATTTGACGTGCTGGGGGAGGTGAGCAAAGTAACATTTATGTGGATTCGGGGAAACTGTCGGGCCCGGACTTGAGTCTTGGAGAGGGGAATCAATCCCCAACATTGGAGGGTTAGGGGATCAAAGTTGTGAATGTTGAAAATCACAATTTTGGTGGCCTAATGTATTGGGGAAAATAATACAATAGCCCTTAACCTATTGAACCTGAACAATCAAAAAACACATATAAACACGTAAAATAATGTACTAAAAAGGGTTTTTTTTGACATGAGCTGGCTGTGAGGGGGCCTGTAATAGTATAATTATACAATACTTTTCATAGTGTTGTAAGTTCTGGGAATCAAATTACTGACATCTTCTTCTCCCCCTGCTGTACTCCCCCCCTTTTTAATGATGCCAAATTTGAATTAAAAATTACATTAAAAAAAATGAAAACCCCAAATTTATAACTTTATTTTAATTTGCATAACT
>WNWK01039549.1:0-17397 GCA_009830355.1 Cherax destructor
ACATATATCTATGGAGGCGTCTTTGATCTGTGTCTTGGCTTCAACATTACTTTTGCCAGCTGCGAGTGTTTCATTGTAACATATATATCATCAGATCATTTCCCAAGATTAACCACTATAGATACTGACAATAGTATTCCCCCTGGTGGGATATTCAAATGGAAACACTTTCATGTTCCTCCTGATCAGCATGATGAGTTGGTCGCACATATTACAGAGTGGTATAATTCCTACGAATATTCCTCTGTTGAGACCTTTAACAATGACTTGTAAGCAATATTCAGAACTACTTAGAACTGCCACAGATACTTCCTGGTACTCCAAACCCAGCTATCTTCCATAATAATCATACATCCTATAACACTTATGCCTACTACAATGATCTAAACATTGAAACGTACTGCTCGCAGACTAGGCCTACCCTATGAAAATATCGTACCCGGAAATGCTGAAGCTGTTTCAAACTGCCCTTGCTGCTGCCAGAGAGCGTATGACAGAGTTACGGCAAACAGACTGGGAAAAATTTGTCAATGGTCTCAAAGCCCACAACCCACTTAGCCGGCCATGGAGGGACATCAATAGAATTAAGGGTTACAGAACTGGTCAGATCGCGCACCCTCATCCCTTACATAGGGCGAATGAATGAGTTAGTGCTTGGGCTGCTACATCTAGCTATGACACTCTTCCCAGTACCACACAGGCTAAATTAAAGGATAAATAGGATGCAAGGGAGAGACTGATTTGTTTTATGCTCAGCAAGGAAGATGACTGTAACATTCCTTTCACAAACTTTGAGCTCGAAGCAGCACTAAGGGCAACTCCACGTCCCCTGCGGAGGATGGTATTACTTACAACATAAATAACAAAAAAGGCACAATACCGTGACTGGAACAATACACACACAACCCGCACATAAAAGAGAGGAGCTTACGACGACGTTTCGGCCCGACTTGGACAAAGTCACAGTGTGACTTTGTAAATGGTCCAAGTCGGGCCGAAACGTCGTCGTAAGCTCCTCTCTTTTATGTGCGGGTTGTGTGTGTATACTTACAACATACTCAGATTTCTATGTCGAGTACCAGGTAATTCTTTACTTGAATTATATAACATGAGCTATGTAACTGGAGAGCTCCCTAAATCTTGGACCAACAGCCTCATCATTCCCATTCCAAAGCACAGTCAACAAAATGCATTTCGCGCAATACCTCTTACTAGTTGCTTGTGTAAAATATTTGAGAGGATGATTCGAAATCGTCTCATGTACAGAATCAAACAGTTTCTATCTCCCCATTTGTGTGGTTTCATGCATGGAAGGAGTGTGCATCATTGCATAACCACTTTTCTCACCCTGCACACTGAAAGCTCCTTACCTTCCTTGACCTTAAATCTGATTTTGATGTAGCCAACTGACATGTAATCATTAGTGAACTTGCCAGAATGGATGTAGGAGAAAGGCTTCTCCGCTGGATTAAAGGCTACCTGTCCAACAGAAAGTCTTCTGTGTTGTTCCAGGGGCATAGAAGTGAAACTAAAGACTTTGAATTAGGAACCCCACATGGTGGCGTGCTCAGTCCCAACTTATTCAATATTCTAATAAATGCCTTACTTAATGCTATGCCTAGCCAGCCCGATCATTATATGATTAGCTTTGCTGATGATATAATGATTCACACCACCAGATTCTCCAACACCCAAAACATCCTTAACCATGTACTAGCCTCGTGTCAGGACCTGGGGTTGATTATCTCTACTGATAAAACAAAGATACCTAATTGGCGTCCTCCTCGACAGAGAAACACAGTTCGCCAGATTCAGTTGCATAATGGGTCTCTTCTAGAATATATAGCCAGATACAGGTATCTAGGCTTTAAGGTCCCATTATTTGGACCTGTTGTAACGAGACTTATTCGCTAATACAAAGAAAGGCTGAGAGCACTTAGAGATGTGGCAAGTTTTCATCACAGGTATGGTGCTAATGTTAAAATTGTGAAAATTATGTACTTTTCTTATATTAGATCATTGGTTGATTATGCCGCACCACTACTTGCTCTTGTGTCTGACTGGAAGTTTGGAGGACTGGAAGATCTGCAGAACGAAGCAATGGGGATCATCCTAGGATGCCGTCGTACTGCCAAAATTTTAAACATGTAGAAAGAACTTGATTTCCCAAGCATCAGAGATCTTGTTACTGAAAGAAATGTCCTCACTGGGGTCAATATGTAAGCCCATTCAATAGGCAAACTCATTCAAACCCTTACACAGAAGCCCTCCAAACTTTCCTCAGCACAGGTGAACACTCCTCCAGATGCATCGAAAAAATTAGGACTGACCTCCGCAGATACATGATCTATGTCAAGTAAAGCAACAGCGGCACTTCTCTCTCTCTATGGGTTATTACCTCATTCCAAACCACTATCCATCCCTTTTCCCCCAAAAAAAAACCTTCCTAAATCCCAATCAAAACTTTGCTTTGAAGCCAAGCAGGATGCCTTAAGTTTTACTGATGACTTAGTCACAAGCAAACACTCTTTCACAAATTATTTATGTTGATGGTTCTTGTAGTGGTTGTAGGTTAATCAAAGATAGAGTAACAATAACAATGTACTCTCTATGGCCGCTCCATAACAACAACAACAATAACAAAAACAAATATAAATGACTGAACCAAACAAACATAGTATTTAATCCTCCTACTGCTCCCAACCCCTTACATTCCTCCTTTTCTAAATTACATTATATCATCCAACTTATAAATCCAACCTATCTGGAGGTTTGACAACTCTGCTGGAACTCCGGAGAATTGGAGGGTTTGCACTGTCCTGAGGTGCCTCCTCTTCTCTCACCCGGCTGGTTCCCTTAGCAAACATCCCAGGAGGTTCTTCCTGCATGCTAACCTGTTCTTTAAGTTTATTACCATTATTATCTGTTGTGGGCAGTTCCTCTAAACCACTCCTTACCGCTTCTGGTACTGTTGGAATCAGTGGTTGTTCTCCACTCCTAAACCTTGGCATGAGCTGATCTATATGCCTTTTCCATATCATGTTACCAAACCCTCTAATTAACACTCTGTAATTCCTAACCCCTAATACCTCCACAATTTTTCCTTCTACCCAAGGGTCACCTTTCCCAAAGTTCCTTGCATACACAGCATCTTCAACGTTAAATTGCTTCACCACTCCTTGAAGGTCACCAGCAGGCATGTTAGGCAATGAATTCTCCTCTTTAACATGACATTTGACAGCCGATACAGGGACTTTGAAATTCCTATGAAACATCATTTCTGCTGGTGTCTTATTAGTGGAGGAATGAACAGTTTTCCTATGGTTATATAAGAACCTACATAATCTGGTATTGAGAGAACCTTTTGTAAACTTATGTAAACCTTCCTTCAATGTCCTTACCGCCCTCTCCGCCAGACCATTTGATGATGGATGGTATGGGGCTGGAGTAACATGTTCAATACTATTCTTACTAAAGAAGGCTTCCAGCTCTTGTGATACAAAGTAAGCCGCATTATCTGACACAACTATGTCTGGTAACCCAAAATTACAAAAGGATTTCCTCAGTAACTCAGTAGTAACTGTGGATGTCATGGAACTAGTTACTGGCACATCTAAGAACTTTGAAAAGGAATCCACAATTACCAAAAAATATTTGCCCTCAACTGGACCTGCATAGTCTATATGCACTCTAGACCATGGTTTCCCAGTGCTGGGCCAAGATAGGACAGGAGATGAAATTGGTTTAAAATTCTGAAAACAAATGGGACAACTCTTTGTCACTACTGCAATATCTTGGTCCATATTTGGCCACCAGACCCACTGCCTAGCTTCTGCTTTCATAGCATTGATACCATTATGACCTATATGCAGATGCTCCAATACCTTACATCTCAATTTTACAGGCACTACCACTCTATTCCTATACAATAATACATTATCATGAATAGTCAGATCTGATATGACTGAATTATAATCAGATAAAAATACACTGTTTTTACACCATCCATATTTAACATTATTTACTACTTGGGATAATACAGCATCTATCCCAGTTTCCTCTTTGATTTTGTCAAATGATAATTGTTTGAAATCGAGGGACTCTACTAATCTCACATATTCCAAAGGTGTACCTGACTCTAAGGTGTGATCTTCAATAGGTAATCTACTAAATGCATCTGCAATAACATTTTCCTTGCCAGCCTTGAATGACAATTCATACTCATACTGAGCTAATAACAGAGCCCAACGCTGAATTCTGGCATTTGCATTTACTGGAATATGTTTCCCTTTACCAAACAACCCTAGCAATGGTTTATGATCTGTGCGAGCAACAAACTTTCTCCCTAGCAAAAAATATCTGAATTTCTTAACAGCATACACCAAAGCTAGACCTTCTTTATCAAGTTGAGAATAATTCTGTTCTGCTGGAGAAAGTTTCTTACTAGCAAAATACACAGGTTTTTCCTGGTCATTTACTACCTGGATTAACACACATCCAACACCCACAGAAGAAGCATCAACCTCAATTATTAATGGATGCTCTCCTGTAAAATTAGTCAACAAAGCTGAACACACTAATTGTATTTTAATCCTTTGAACAGCTTCCTCTTCCACTGAAGACCACTCAAATGTAGCCCCCTTTTTTAACAAATCATACAGTGGTGCCAAAATTAAAGAAAAGTTCTTAATAAATTTACAATAATAAGTCACCATCCCCACAAAGGACTGAAGTTCTCCTACAGACGTAGGTAAAGGTAAATTCACAAGAGCCTCCACCTTCTGAGAAGAAGGCTTAATACCTTCCCCTGAAATTTCATACCCCAGATATTCAATAGATCTGGCTTTCAACACTGACTTATCCTTATTCAGTACTACATTATGCTCTTGTAAAATACTCGACACCTGCCGGAGTCTGACATCATGCTCAGCTTCTGTGGCACCACATATTATGATATCATCTAAATAGGATGCAACCCCATCCAGGTTAACAAACAATTGGGAAATAAATTTCTGGAAAATACCAGGAGATGAGGAAATTTCAAACGGTAATCTCTTATATTTAAAAAGTCTCCTGTGGGTATTAATTACTAAAAGATGTTGGCTCCTATCCTCTACAGGTATCTGTAAATAAGCATCCTTTAAATATAATTTTGTAAATATTTTACCTTTACCCACTACAGACAATAATTCCTCAATCCTGGGTAAAGGATATCTTTCACAATGATTTTGTTGATTTACATATTTAAAATCCCCACATATTCTCATAGACTTAGAGTCAGCCTTTAATACTGGCACAATAGGTACAGACCGTTCACTGCGAAATAGGCTCAATAATGCCTTTCTGCACTAATTTTTCTAATTCTTTCTCAATCATCTCTGTGAAAAAATGGTACTGGCCTTGCTTTCACAAACTTAGGAACAGCATCACTTTTCACATGAATTTTGGCCACGATGCTGGAGATAGGTTTACTAGAATCTACCCTAAAATTATCTAACATTTCTTCAGCACTGTCTAGTTTGTTAATTTTGGTAGATTCATCCAATCCAGCAAGGTAAATCCCTACCTTTTTCATGAGGTCTTTCCCACACAAGTTATTATTATTGGATTTCACTACATAAAACACTTGTGACACCTCTAAGTTATTATATCTTACCGGCAAAACCACCTGTCCCAGAAGGTTTATTTTCCAATTATCATATGCATTTACCCTCCTAGAACATGGCTCAATGTGCCCCTTTACTGCCTCTACCCAGTCTTTGGATAAAGTCGAGATGGACGCCCCCCTGTCAATCTCAAAAGGTACCTTTTTATTGTTAATGATAAACCCATATTTCTCTGCCTTCATAGAAAACACTCTATCCTCTAAGGCATATAAGCTCATCACTTCCTCATCCGCTGAACTATCACCGCCATCCAGCACCTTAATTGACTTTGTTCTAGGATATCTAGGTGACTGCTGTGTCCTTGCTGTCCTCTTTTTATCAATACTCGATTTTGATACAGCTTTAGGAGACACTTTTGAAGATTTCTCTCTACACACTCTTCTCAAGTGGCCTTTCTTATGACACTTATTACAGAAAAAGTCTTTAAACCTACAAGTACTACTACTGTGCTGGAACCCACAATGTTTACATTTAAGATAATAAGATAATAAGATAAGATTTCTTCGGATTTTTAACCCCGGAGGGTTAGCCACCCAGGATAACCCAAGAAAGTCAGTGCGTCATCGAGGACTGTCTGTCTTATTTTCATTGGGGTCCTTAATCTTGTCCCCCAGGATGCGACCCACACCAGTCGACTAACAACCCAGGTACCTATTTACTGCTAGGTGAACATGACAACAGGTGTAAGGAAACACGTCGAAATGTTTCCACCCGCCGGGAATCAAACCCGGGCCCTCCGTGTATGAAGCGAGAGCTCAAGCCACCAGACCACCGGGACACCATTAATCACTTGTACCACAGGAGCAGAGTTCTGATCTGTAACAAATGCCTGTTCCAAGTTCAAAAGTTTGTCAAATAGTTTTGCAGACTGCACACTTTGCAAATCCAAATTTTCTGCAACTAGGTGAGGAAAATACACTTCATCCACCACCGCCATAAACAACTGGTCCCTCACTCTGGAGTTTACCTGGAGAGAATTCCAGGGGTCAACGCCCCCGCAGCTTGGTCTGTGACCAGGCCTCATGTTGGACCAGAGCCTGATCAACCAGGCTGTTACTGCTGGCCGCACGCAGTCCAACGTACGAACCACAGCCTGGCTGTCAGGTACCGACTTTAGGTGCCTGTCCAGTGCCTGCTTGAAGACAGCCAGGGGTTTTTTGGTAATCCCCCTGATGTATGCTGGGAGGCAGTTGAACAATCTTGGGCCCCTGACACTTATTGTGTTGTCCCTCAACGTGCTAGTGGCACCCCTGCTCTTCATTGGGGGGATGTTACATCGCCTGCCGAGTCTTTTGCTTTCGTAGGGAGTGATTTTTGTGTGCAAGTTTGGTACTAATCCCTCGAGAATTTTCCATGTGTATATAATAATGTATCTCTCCCGCCTGCCTTGAAAGGTGCAGTTAGTGTGCAGCAATATTCCAGCCTAGATAGAACAAGCGATTTGTAAAGTGTCAACATGGGCTTGGCATCCCTGGTTTTGAAGGTTCTCATTATCCATCCTGTCATTTTTCGAGCAGATGCAATTGCTACTTTGTTATGGTCCTTGAAGGTGAGATCCTCTGACATGATCACTCCCAGGTCTTTGACATTAGTTTTTCACTCTATTGTGTGGTTGGAATTAGTTTTGTACTCCGATGAGATTTTAATTTCTTCATGTTTTCCGTATCTGAGTAATTGAAATTTCTCATCATTGAACTTCATATTGTTTTCTGCAGCCCATTAAAAGATTCGGTTTATGTCTGCTTGGAGTCTTGCAGTGTCTTCAACGGTGGACACTGTCATACAGATTCGGGTGTCATCTGCAAAGGAAGACACAGCACTGTGGCTTATATCTCTGTCAATGTCTGATATGAGGATGAGGAATAAGATGGGAGCAAGTACTGTGCCGTGTGGAACAGAGCTTTTCACAGTAGCTGCCTCAGACTTTACTCTGTTGACTACTACTCTTTGTGTTCTACATGTTAGGAAATTATAGATCCATCTACCAACTTTTCCTGTTATTCCTTTATCACGCATTTTGTGTGCTATTACACCATGGTCACACTTGTCAAAGGCTTTTGCAAAATCTGTGTATATAACATCTGCATTCTGTTTATCTTCCAGAGCATCCAGGACCTTGTCTTAGTGGTCCAGTAGTTGGGACAGACAGGAGCGGCCTGCTCTAAACCCATGCTGTCCTGGGTTGTGCAATTGATGGGTATCAAGATGGGTGGCGATCTTGCTTCTTAGAACCCTTTCAAAGATTTTTATGATATTGTCCCCCAAAGGTACAGTTCAAAGCCAACGCTTTTAAATCTGTATATAATTCATGGAAGGAACTCACCCTGTCGTTTCTTCCTCTGCTGAAAAGCCAACAAACTGCGGTGGTAGGCTGGTTTCACTGCATAATAACTTTTCAGTGCCACGACCAAGTCGTCGTAACGCTTGTGTGTGGTAAATCTGGTGCACACACATTACCTAAAACACTGTAAGTTTCTGATCCCAGGGACACTAGCAAGAAATTCCTCTTGTTATCTTGCTCTTTAATTCCTAAGTGAGCAAAATTGGTTTCCAACAAGCTTAGCCAAAGCTCCAAAGAAATCTTACCTGGGTCGAAAGGTTCCAACCTTCCTTGTGACGCCGCCATGCTGCCACTTGTTGTTGCTGTAGATTTTTAATAATCACCGCTCTGCTGGCAATATCCCTACTACTTCAGGCCACATTGGCCCACTATCCTTGGTTTTGATAATCCCATCCTCGTCGCCACTGTAGTGGTTGTAGGTTAATCAAAGATAGAGTAACAATAACAATGTACTCTCTATGGCCGCTCCATAACAACAACGACAATAATAAAAACAATTATAAATGACTGAACCAAACAAACATAGCATTTAATCCTCCTACTGCTCCCAACCCCTTACAGTTCTGTTCACCAATCCACTGGTGCAGCTGGTAGTGTTGCTGTTGTCATACAGAGTGATGGCTCTCATAAAGAAATTGGAGCACGCATCAATAACTGGGCCTCTACCCTTCAAACAGAACTGTTTGTCATACTCCTCGCACTCAATTGCGTCAATGTATCGAAGGTTGACACTTTAATTGTAACTGATTCTCAGTCATCTATAAATGCCCTCAACTCATTAAGTATAAATTGTGGCATGCTTGTGTCAGAAGCCAGACACAGGTATGGTAGGATTTTAGACTGTGGAGTAAGAGTGCACCTTCTGTGGATTCCATCTCACATTGGTCTTTAGATGCATGATAGAACTAATGAAGTGGTCAAGTTATATGCTTTCAAAGAGAGAGTAGATTACAATCTTGGCTTGTGAGTTAGCAGTTTGAGAACAATAATACGAAAAAGAACTTCAACTGAACTTTACTGACTGAGGGAGACTGACACCAGTCAGTCCATCTATCATCATTCTATCATGCAGCACGAGCCACATGTCTATGGTGCATCCAACAAAATAAGCAGACTCTTGGATGTCACTACCGCCTCGCCTCCGGCTGGGTTACAAGTATCTTTGGGAGGTTAAATCGCCATCACCAGATGTACACCAAACGAAATGTAAACTTTGCCAGATAGACTATTGTCACATCTTGCTCCTGGGGGACTTCAACCTAAGGCACCTAAAATGGAGGAATATTGCAAATAATGTGGTAGCAGAGATAACACCAGGAGGCAGCTCAGATGAAAACTCGCACACACGAGCTTTTAAATCTCTGCACCAAATTCACCTTAAACCAGCAAATAATAGAACCTACAAGATTGGAGAATACACTGGACCTCATCTTCACTAACAATGATGATCTGATACGAAATGTCATCATATCAAAAACGATATACTCAGTTCACAACATAATAGAGGTCCAGACATGCAAGAGGGGGGCCCCAGATCGACAAAATGTGATCAGTCGCGAGGGAGCCTTCTCCAAATTCAACTTCAATAACAAAAACATAAGGTGGGACCAAGTAAACCAAATCCTAAATGATATAAACTGGGAAGATAGCCTAAGCATCACGGATCCTAACCTATGTCTAGAAAAAATGAACTCGGTGGCACTTGAGGTTTACTCAAGGCAAATTCCCTTAAGGAAAAGGAGGAGAAGATGTAAACTAGAAAGAGAGAGGCGCTCCCTATACATGCGAAGGCAAACAATAACAGAGCGGCTACAAGAGGCCAATATATCTGAAATACGTAGGGAGGCACTGGTCAGTGAAATAGCAAACATCGAATTAAAACTAAAGGAATCTTACAGGAATCAAGAAACGCGGGAAGAACTAAAAGCCATAAATGAAATTGAAAGAAACCCAAAGTATTTCTTTTCTTATGCCAAAACAAAGTCGAGAACAACATCCAGTATTGGGCCCCTACTTAAACGAGATGGGTCTTACACAGATGACAGCAAGGAAATGAGTGAGTTACTAAAGTCTCAGTATGACTCAGTTTTTAGTGAGCCGCTAACCAGACTAAAAGTTGAAGACCTTAATGATTTTTTTATGAGAGTGCCACAGAACCTGGTAGACGCAAGCCTATCTGACATTATCCTGATGCCACATGACTTTGAAAAGGCGATAAATGACATGCCCATGCACTCCGCTCCAGGCCCCGACTCATGGAATTCCGTGTTCATCAAGAACTGAAAGAAGCCCCTATCACGTGTTTTTAACATCCTATGGAGAGGGAGCATGGACACTGGGGTCGTCCCGCAGTTACTAAAAACAACAGGCATAGCCCCACTCCACAAAGGCGGCAGTAAAGCAATGGCAAAGAACTACAGACCAATACCGCTAACGTCCCATCTCATAAAAATCTTTGAAAGGGTTCTAAGAAGCAAGATCGCCACTCATCTAGATAACCATCAATTACACAACCCAGGGCAGCATGGGTTTAGAGCAGGTCGCTCCTGTCTGTCCCAACTACTGGACCACTATGACAAGGTCCTGGATACTCTAGAGGACAAACAGAATGCAGATGTTATATACACAGACTTTGCAAAAGCCTTTGATAAGTGTGACCATGGTGTGATAGCACACAAAATGCGTGATAAAGGAATAATAGGAAAAGTAGGTAGATGGATCTATAATTTCCTAACAAGTAGAACACAAAGAGTAATAGTCAATAGAGTAAAGTCTGAGGCAGCTAATGTGAAAAGCTCTGTTCCACAAGGCACAGTACTCGCTCCCATCCTGTTCCTCATCCTCATATCGGACATAGACAGGGATATAAGCCACAGTGCTGTGTCTTCCTTTGCAGATGACACCCGAATTTGTATGACAGTGTTCACCGTTGAAGACACTGCAAGACTCCAAGCAGACATAAACCAAATCTTTAAATGGGCTGCAGAAAAGTTCAATGATGAGAAATTTCAATTACTCAGATACGGAAAACGTGAGGAAATTAAAATCTCATCGGAGTACAAAACTAATTCAAACCAAACAATAGAGCGAAAAAATAATGTCAAAGACCTGGGAGTGATCATGTCAGAGGATCTCACCTTCAAGGACCATAACACCGTAGGAATCGCATCTGCTAGAAAAATGACAGGATGGATAATGAGAACCTTCAAAACCAGGGATGCCAAGCCCATGTTGACACTTTACAGATCGCTTGTTCTATCTAGGCTGGAATATTGCTGCACACTAACTGCACCTTTCAAGGCAGGTGAAATTGCTGCCCTTGAAAATGTGCAGAGAACCTTCACCGCACGCATAAGTGCGATAAACCACCTCAACTACTGGGAACGCTTGAAGTTTCTAAACCTGTACTCTCTAGAACGCAGGCGGGAGAGATACATGGAAAATTCTCGAGGGATTAGTACCAAACTTGCACACAAAAATCACTCCCTACGAAAGCAAAAGACTCGGCAGACGATGTAACATCCCCCCAATGAAAAGCAGGGGTGCCACTAGCACGTTGAGGGACAACACAATAAGTGTGAGGGGCCCAAGATTGTTCAACTGCCTCCCAGCATACATCAGGGGGATTACCAACAAACCCCTGGCTGTCTTCAAGCAGGCACTGGACAGGCACCTCAAGTCGGTACCTGATCAGCCGGGCTGTGGTTCGTACGTTGGACTGCGTGCGGCCAGCAGTAACAGCCTGGTTGATCAGGCTCTGGTCCAACATGAGGCCTGGTCACAGACCGGGCCGCGGGGGCGTTGACCCCTGGAATTCTCTCCAGGTAGACTCCAGGTAAACACCTTGCGTCATTATGCACTGCAATGCGATAAAATTAATGAATTCAGAGATAACTCACTCAGAAATGATCCAGGTATGTCAAAGTATTTTATCCACAGTGGTATATTACAAACTATTCTTGAAATTTTTCCAGTCTTTGCTCACTGTAAATAAAGCTAATATTTTCATTAGTAACTTATTGCAATTGTGATTGGGTGTAGACTGTGAGTCGTTCATTGCCTTTATAACTTGTTAAGCTATCAAAACTTTGCGACCCAGTCCCTGGACCCATTATGTGCCTCTGTAATCTTTTTGACTACCGCCCACAGGATGGGTATGGGGTACTTAATAAAGATATTAAACTGTTGGTAGGGAGGAAGGAGGGGGTCAAAAACGAGTGTGTTGGTAAGGAGGAAGAGGGTTCAAATATGAGATTGTTTTGGTAGGAAGAGGGAAGGAGGGTCAAACATGAGTGTGTTGGTTGGGAAGAAGAGGGGTCAAACATGAGTGTGTTGGTAGGGAAGAAGAGGGGGTCAAACATGAGAGTGTTGGTAGGGAAGAAGGGGGGTCAAACATGAGTGTATTGGTAGGGAAGAGAGGGGGCAAACATGAGAGTGTGTTGGTAGGGATGAAGGAAGGGTCAAACATGAGAGTGGATTGGCAGGTAGCAAGGGGGGTCATACATGACAGTGTATTGTTAGGTAGGAAGAGGGAGGTCAAACATGAGAATATGTTGGGATGGAGGAAAGGGGTCAAATATGGGTGTATTAGTAGGAAGGAAGGAGAGGTCAAACATAAATGTATGTTAGTAGGTAGGAAGTAGGTTAAATATGTGTTTTGGTAGGTAAGCATGAGGAGGGAAGTCAAAATTGACACTGTATTGGTACGTAGGAAGGGGGGTCAAACATGAGTGTGTTGGTAGGTAGGAAGGGGGTCAAACCTGAGAATGTTGGCAGGGAAGAAGGGGAGGTCAAACATGAGTGTGTTGCTAGGGAGTCAGGGGGTCAAACATGAGTGTGTTACTAGCGAGTTAGGGGGTCAAACATGAATGTGTTACTAGCGAGTTAGGGGGTCAAACATGAAGTGTGTTGGTATGGAAGGGGTGTCAAACATGAGTGTGTTGGAACAGGGCTCGAACATGAATGTGTTGGAAGGGAGGTCAAACATGAGTGTTTTGGAACGGGGCTCGAACATGAGAGTGTGTTGGAAGGGGATCAAACATGACAGTGTGTTGGTATTACGTAGTGTATTGTAAAATATATGTATAAAAAAACGCTCCATTTATAATGTCAATTTACGGGATTTGTTCTGAAACCGGACACGTATTAGTCCTGAAGAGTAGCAAGGACAGGACAGGAGCAAGAGAGGTGTGTTTTTGAGCCAGTACGAGAACAGCGGTGGCTGGAGCAAGACGTCATTGTTTGGTGTTTGTGTAAGTAGTGGAGGGTGATTTTGCCATAGGTCATTTTATTGGTTTTGATGCTCTTATGTTTACCTGTAAGGCGCTAGAGTGCAGGGGCCTGTGTAGTGAAGAGTACAGTTAATAGTGTTTTGCCTACAGGTTAAGAGGCCGGGAGGGTCGTCATGGAGCCTCCCTGTTTATGTTTATTTGTTTTAACCACTAGTAGCGTGTGCTAGTGAGCTAATGTGAGTTTACTTGGTGAAGATGTACTGGTGTTTGGAGTGGGTAGGTTGTATGTTGTATAAGTTAGTTTACGATTAATATATTACATTTTTATATATGTTGGTTTTTGTGCCCTTCCTGTTAATATAAATATTGACTATTTACATAATGCTTTTGTAAAGAAACAAGCTTGGCCCCAGGTTGGTTTACATGGTTTAATAATTTACATGCCCCTAGACTAGGCAGGTTGTGACCCCCAGGAGCCAGGACATTTATTTATGTAACGTATTAATTACGTTACAATTTATATGGAGGAAGAAGGTCAATAATGAGAGTATTAGTAGGAAGGGAGAAGGGGGGTAAAACATGAGAGTGTGTTTGTATGGGGGAAGGGGGGTCAAACATGAGTGTGTTATTAGGGAGAAAGCAGAGTCGAACATGGGTGTATTGGTATGGCGGATGAGGGTTAAACATGAGTGTGTGTTGTTATGGAGGTAGGGGAAGCAAACATGAGTGTGTGTTGTTATGGAGGAAAGGGAGTCTAACATGAGAGTTTGTTGGCAGGGTAGAAGGATCAAATATGCTCTTATCACATATGAGTGATAAATAATTTTGCTGTGAAGGTCATTGAATGATTAGACACTTATGTTGAAAACAGGAGAGTTTCCTTATAGAGCCTTCAGCATGTATTACAAAAACATTTATGTCTAACATAAGCATAAGCATCATTATTTATCTTTTTATTTAGTCTTGAGAAAACTAGTATTAATTGCATCTTTTATGCTGCGTCTGTACTAGGATATAAGCTTCAAAGTTGAGCTTTCTATTCATTTTATCAAGTTCTCTTATCTTTGTGTACATTAAGAAGCTGATTGTGACAAACCGACTTTATCTTGATCACGACATTCTTCTACCAGGTACACTAAGAGAAGCACAGTGCCCTACCAGGATCACAGTGCAAGTGAAACAACATTATCAACAGTAGCATCTGTGACAGCAAGACACCGGTATCAATTAACATTCTTGAAGGTACTGTGTTACTGCTACTGTGAACCCTCTCCAAGATACTGTGTTACTGCTACTGTATCACTCTCCAAGATACTTTGTTACTGCTACTGTGAACCTCCTGTTACTTCTCTTGTGAAACCTGTGTGCTACTACTGTGAATCCTCTCTTACTAAGTTACTGCTACTGTGAACCCCCTCTGTTACTGAGTTACTGCTATTGTAAACAATGTCACTGAGTTACTGCTACTGTCAACTCTTTGTTACTGCTACTGTGAACTCTGTTACTGAGCTACTGCTACTGTGACCGCTCTCTATGTTACTGAGTTAATTTTGTAGTGACCCCTTTTAGCATACTGTGTTACTGCTACTGTATCCCTCAGTGTTACTGTGTTACTGCTACTGTCAACCCTTTCCACGTTATAAATTAGACACATGCAACACTTGGGTATCTTTATTGAGGAAACGTTTCGCCACACAGTGGCTTCATCAGTCCATACAAAGTAGAAAGGTGTAAGGAGAGGCGGAGTTTGAGGTAATCAGTCCCTCGGCCTGGAGTCAATGTGTTCAGTCCATCAATCTTGTAGGAAGTACAGCACAGGGACGTAGAGGTAGCTTATATACTGTAGTCAGGTGAGGTGAAGCAGCAGGAGGCGGGGTCATAGTGGTACCATCCACTAGTCGAAGTAGGTCTTCGTCCAAAGGTTGGACAAGTGTTGAAGAATTCGTTTGTATCAAGATCCCAAGATGTTGCTGTGTAAGGAGAGGTGGAGTTTGAGGTAATCAGTCCCTCGGCCTGGAGTCGAGGGATCTTGATACAAACGAATTCTTCAACACTTGTCCAACCTTTGGAGGGAGACCTACTTCGACTAGTGGATGGTACCACTATGACCCCGCCTCCTGCTGCTTCGCCTCACCTGACTACAGTATATAAGCTACCTCTACGGCCCTGTGCTGTACTTCCTACAAGATTGATGGACTGAACACATTGACTCCAGGCCGAGGGACTGATTACCTCAAACTCCGCCTCTCCTTACACCTTTCTACTTTGTATGGACTGATGAAGCCACTGTGTGGCGAAACATTTCCTCAATAAAGATACCCAAGTGTTGCATATGTGTCTAATTTATAACTTGTAGGTTCTCTGAACCATTCATCTACATCCTTTCCACGTTACTGTGTTACTTCTGCTGTCACAACTTTCTATGTTACTATGCTACTGATACCCCTCACAATGTTACTCTAATACTGTTAACCCTCACAATGTTACTATTACTGCTATTAACTCTGGGAATGGTATTGAGTAGTGTGAAAATGGTGTATTTGAGTAGAGGCTGTATCACTAGTTATATTAGGGATCTAATATATATATATATATATATATATATATATATATATATATATATATATATATATATATATATGATTTTGAATCATTTACCAAACTGCGGCAGGCCAGGGCTCTACCCCGACACATTGTTCCGCTCAGAGACAACACAACGTACCATGTCACCTTACCACTGAGGGTGACATGGCACGCATATATATTATATATATATATATATATATATATATATATATATATATATATATATATATATATATATATATATATATATATATATATATATATATATATACACATACACACATCTAGGTTTTTCTTCTTTTTCTTAATAGCTCTTGTTCTTCTTCATTTTCTCTATTGTCCATGGGGAAGTGGAAAAGAATCTTTCCTCCGTAAGCCATGCGTGTCGTATAAGGCGACTAAAATGGCAGGAGCAATGGGCTAGTAACCCCTTCTCCTGTACACATTTACTAAAAAAGAGAAGAAGAAAAACTTTATAAAACTGGGATGTTTTAATGTGAGTGGATGTAGTGCGGATGATAAGAAAGAGATGATTGCTGATGTTATGAATAAAAAAGAAGTTGGATGTCCTGGCCCTAAGCGAAACAAAGCTGAAGGGGGTAGGCGAGTTTCAGTGGGGAGAAATAAATGGGATTAAGTCAGGAGTATCTGAGAGAGTTAGAGCTAAGGAAGGGGTCGCAATAATGTTGAAGGACCAGTTATGGAAGTAGAAGAGGGAATACAAAATGTGTAAATTCAAGGATTATGTGGATTAAAATAAGGGTCGGATGCAAAAAGTGGGTCATAATAAGCGTGTATGCACCTGGAGAAGAGAGGAGTGTAGAGGAGAGAGAGAGATTTTGGGAGATGTTAAGCGAATGCATAGGAAGTTTTGAACCAAGTGAGAGAGTAATTGTGGTAGGGGACCTAAATGCTAAAGTAGGAGAAACATGTAGAGAGGGTGTAGTAGGTAAGTTTGGGGTGCCAGGTGTAAATGATAATGGGAGCCCTTTGATTGAACTTTGTATAGAAAGGGGTTTAGTTATAGGTAATAAGAGGATAAATAAGTATACAAGATATGATGTAGGGCGTAATGACAGTAGTTTCTTGGACTATGTATTGGTAGATAAAAGACTGTTGAGTAGACTTTAGGATGTACATGTTTATAGAGGGGCCACAGATATATTAGATCACTTTTTAGTTGTAGCTAAAGTGGGAGTAAAAGGTAGATGGGATACAAGGAAAATAGAAGCAGTAAGTAAGAGAGAGGTGAAGGTTTATAAACTAAAAGAGGAGGCAGTTAGGGTAAGATATAAACAACTATTGGAGGATAAATGGGCTAGTGAAAGTGTAGGCAATGGGGTCGAAGATGGATGGGGTAGGTTAAAGAATGTAGTGTTAGAGTGTTCAGCAGAAGTTTGTGGTTACAGGCGAGTGGGTGCGGGAGGGAAGAAGAGCGATTGGTGGAATGATGTAAAGAGAGTAGTAAGGGAGAAAAAGTTAGCATATGAGAGGTACCCTATTTTATAGTGCCCTGATTATCGAAGCATATTCCATGGATGGAGTAGATGGGTTGGGTAGGAGTTTTTGTTTG
>WNWK01039550.1:0-17396 GCA_009830355.1 Cherax destructor
TTCCATATACAGTAGTTCTAGTGTTGCATGGTGTTCGTTCAGTGTTCCATATACAGTAGTTCTAGTGTTGCATGGTGTTCGTTCAGTGTTCCATATCAGTAGTTCTTGTGTTGCATGGTGTTCGTTCAGTGTTCCATATACAGTAGTTCTTGTGTTGCATGGTTTCGTTCAGTGTTCCATATACAGTAGTTCTTGTGTTGCATGGTGTTCGTTCAGTGTTCCATATACCGTAGTTCTAGTGTTGCATGGTGTTCGTTCAGTGTTCCTATAGAGTAGTTCTAGTGTTGCATGGTGTTCGTTCAGTGTTCCATATACAGTAGTTCTATTGTTGCATGGTGTTCGTTCAGTGTTCTATATACAGTAGTTCTAGTGTTGCATGGTGTTCGTTCAGTGTTCTATATACAGTAGTTCTAGTGTTGCATGGTGTTCGTTCAGTGTTCCATATACAGTAGTTCTAGTGTTGCATGGTGTTCGTTCAGTGTTCCATATCAGTATTTCTGCGTTGCATGGTGTTCGTTCAGTGTTCCTTATACAGTAGTTCTATGTTGCATGGTGTTCGTTCAGTGTTCCATATACAGTAGTTCTAGTGTTGCATGGTGTTCGTTCAGTGTTCCTTATACAGTAGTTCTAGTGTTGCATGGTGTTCGTTCAGTGTTCCATATACAGTAGTTCTAGTGTTGCATGGTGTTCGTTCAGTGTTCTATATACAGTAGTTCTAGTGTTGCATGGGTTCGTTCAGTGTTCCATATACAGTAGTTCTAGTGTTGCATGGTGTTCGTTCAGTGTTCCATACAGTAGTTCTAGTGTTGCATGGTGTTCGTTCAGTGTTCCATATACAGTAGTTCTAGTGTTGCATGGTGTTCGTTCAGTATTCTATATACAGTAGTTCTAGTGTTGCATGGTGTTCGTTCAGTGTTCCATATACAGTAGTTCTAGTGTTGCATGGTGTTCGTTCAGTGTTCCTATACAGTAGTTCTAGTGTTGCATGGTGTTCGTTCAGTGTTCCATATACAGTAGTTCTAGTGTTGCATGGTGTTCGTTCAGTGTTCCATATACAGTAGTTCTAGTGTTGCATGGTGTTCGTTCAGTGTTCCATATACAGTAGTTCTTGTGTTGCATGGTGTTCGTTCAGTGTTCCATATACAGTAGTTCTATTGTTGCTTGGTGTTCGTTCAGTGTTCCATATACAGTAGTTCTAGTGTTGCATGGTGTTCGTTCAGTGTTCCATATACAGTAGTTCTTGTGTTGCATGGTGTTCGTTCAGTGTTCCATATACAGTAGTTCTAGTGTTGCATGGTGTTCGTTCAGTGTTCCATATACAGTAGTTCTAGTGTTACATGGTGTTCGTTCAGTGTTCCATATACAGTAGTTCTAGTGTTGCATGGTGTTCGTTCAGTGTTCCATATACAGTAGTTCTAGTGTTGCATGGTGTTCGTTCAGTGTTCCATATACAGTAGTTCTTGTGTTGCATGGTGTTCTTTCAGTGTTCCATATACAGTAGTTCTAGTGTTGCATGGTGTTCGTTCAGTGTTCCATATACAGTAGTTCTAGTGTTGCATGGTGTTCGTTCAGTGTTCCATATACAGTAGTTCTTGTGTTGCATGGTGTTCGTTCAGTGTTCCATATACAGTAGTTCTAGTGTTGCATGGTGTTATTACACCATGATGAGCGGAGGTTCCACAGGGGTCAGTCCTAGGGCCGGTGCTGTTTCTGGTATATGTGAATGACATGACGGAAGGACTAGACTGTCTCTGTTTGCAGACGATGTCAAGTTAATGAGAATTCAATCGGAGGAGGACCGGGCAGGAGTACAAATGGATCTGGACAGGTTACAAGCCTTGTCCAGCAAATGGCTCCTGGAGTTCAAGCCTGCCAAGTGCAAAGTCATGAAGATCGGTGAAGGGTAAAGAGCCGCAGACAGAATACAGTTTAGGGGGCCAATGACTACAAACCTCACTCAAGGAAAAGAATCTTGGGGTGAGTATAACACCGAACACATCTCCTGAGGCGCACATCAACCAAATAACTGCTGCGGCATCGGGTGCCTAGCAAATCTAAGAATAGCATTCCGACATCTTAGTAAGGAGTCGTTCAGGACCCTGTACACTGTGTACATCAGGTCCATATTGGAGTATGCAGCACCAATTTGGAACCCACACCTGGCCAAGCAAGTCAGGAAATTAGAGAAAATGCAAGGTTTGCAACGAGACTAGTCCCGGAGTTAAGGGCATGTCCTACGAAGAGAGGTTAAGAGAACTCGGCCTGACGACACTGGAGGACAGGAGGGACATGATAACAACATATAAAATACTAAGAGGAATCGACAAGGTGCACAGGGACAGGATGTTTCAGAGGTGGGACACACCAACAAGGGTCACAATTGGAAGTTGAAGACTCAGATGAATCACAGGGATGTCAGGAAGTATTTCTTCACAGAGTTGTCAGGAAGTGGAACACTTTGGAAAGGGAGGTGGTGGAGGCAGGATCCATACACAGCTTTAACAACAGGTATGATACAGCTCACGGAGCAGGGAGTGACCCAGTAGCGACCAGTGAAGAGGCGGGGCCAGGTGCTATGACTCGACCACTGCAACCATAATTATTTGAGTACATACACAAACACACACAGTATATGCCAGTGCCTTTTCTTCCTCGCATCGTCTCCTTGCCGTAGCGGTCTCAAAGGAAAGTTTTACTTCTCAACAAAGGTCAGTGCTTCATGCTACAGGCATGGGAATATAACCCTTAAAAGACCTGCGCCATTGTACAGCTTCTCAAGAAAATCCCACACACTGCCTTTATGTCGGCCATATAGTACTGACTGCCAGGGCTGCTATAGTGCCCCCAACACACACAAAGTACTCGTCTCTTCTCACCTATATGTGGTTGCAGAGGTCAAGTCTCAGCTCTTGGCCCAGCCTCTCAAGTTGCCAGTTGCCAGATTCACTCCCTTCTAGCCTCGTGGGCTCTATCATACTTATTCTTAAAACTATGTATGGACTCTGCCATCACCACCTCTTCGTCGACGCCATTCCACTTTCTGACCACTGTGTGACTAAATACTTCCTGCCATCCCTACCTGGAAGGTGTTCCGGGGGTCAACGCCCCCGCGGTTCGGTCCGTGACCAGGCCTCGCGGTGGATCAGGGTCTGATCAAGCAGGCTTTTACTGCTGGCCGAAGGCAATCCAACGTACGAACCACAGCCCTGTGACTCCTGTGTGTCTAACTTCCAGAAGTGTCCATGAGTAATTGCTTCCCCTTCTCTCAAACATCCTATCCCAATCTGCCTTATCAATTCCTCTGAGTATTTTGTATGTTATTACCACGTCTTCCTTGGTCCTTCTGTCCTCCAGGGTCGTTAGATTAAATTTTCTCGACCTTTCCAAGTAGCTCATACCTCTTAGCTTTGGAACTGTTCTCGTTGTATACTTCTGCACTTTCTCCAGTTTCTTATTATGCTTCCTCAGATGTGGGTTCCGTACTGGTTCTGCGTACTCCATGATGAGTCTGACATATGTTGACATTTGTTGAGATCCCTGAAGGCCACTAACAGATTTGTCAGCCGAGCATTAAATACTACTACTACTACTACTACTACTACTACTACTACTAATAATAATAATAATATTAATATTATCTTTATTTACTACAAGTACATGTACAAGGTATACAGGTCTAGCTGACA
The DNA here is from genome assembly GCA_009830355.1 of Cherax destructor. Lineage (NCBI taxonomy): Eukaryota > Metazoa > Arthropoda > Malacostraca > Decapoda > Parastacidae > Cherax > Cherax destructor. Next base: position 3,687 of record WNWK01039550.1, read on the forward strand.
TCAATGACATACTATATAGAAAGACGCTTGTTATGCAGAGCATTTCGGGCAAATTAGGTCAGTTTTGTCCCAGGATGCGACCCACACCAGTCGACTAACACCCAGGTACCCATTTTACTGATGGGTGAACATAGACAACCGGTGTAAGGAAACACGTCCGATGTTTCCACTCCTTCGCCAGGAATCGAACCCAGACCCTCACCGTGTGAAGCGAGAGCTTTTGCCACCAGGCCACGGGGCATGGTTTTGTTGATGTGAGCTTCCAGCGAGACCCCTCTCCCCACTCTCTCTCTCTGTACACTCGCCTATATGTGGTTGCAGGGGTCGATTCAGTGTGTGTGTGTGTGTGTATGTACTCACCTAATTGTACTCACCTAATTGTGGTTGCAGGGGTCGAGACTCAGCTCCTGGCCCCGCCTCTTCGCTGTCCGCTACTGAGACTCTGCTCTCCCTGAGCTTTATCATACCTTGTCTTAAAACTATGTATGGTTCCCGCCTCCACTATATCGTTCGCTAGACTATTCCACTTCCTATGGCTGAAGAAGTGCTTCCTAACATCCATTTGACTCATCTGAGTCTTCAGCTTCCAGTTGTGTCCCCTTGTTTCTGTGTTCCCTCTCTGGAACATCCTGTCACTATCTACCTTGTCGATTCCTTGCAGTATTTTGTATGTCGTTATCATGTCTCCTTGTCGCAAACCTTTGCACTTTCTCTAATTTCTTGACGTGGTTGTGTACTCACCTATTTGTGGTTGCAGGGGTCGAGTCATAGCTCCTGGCCCCGCCTCTTCACTGATTGCTACTAGGTCCTCTCTCTCCCTGCTCCATGAGCTTTATCAAACCTCGTCTTAAAACTATGTATGGTTCCTGCCTCCACTACGTCACTTTCTAGGCTATTCCACTTCCTGACAACTCTATGACTGAAGAAATGTGTGTGTGTGTGTGTGTGTGTGTGTGTGTGAGAGAGAGAAAGAGAGAGAATGAATTCGTAAATGATTACGAAATGATATGCATATTATAGGATTTCTAATTTTTGTATATATTATAAAATGATTTGAAATAATAAAAAAAATAATTTACATACGAAATATTAATACACAAGTGGAAGGAGAGAGGGGCGCTAACAACACAGACTATGTAATGACAAGGATGTTAAACTACTCTTCAGTACACAAGTGTTAACTAAAAATGTAAGTATGTCAGAGAATGATTCTAACCGCTGTCATTCTTCGAAGCTTGAAATAACCCAACGTGGAAGACGCGGAGAGAAACTTGATGCACAGTTGTAGGAATAGGTATGATTGGGCTCCAGCGGCCAGGAACTAGTAATGCCAGTCGATGAACATTACGAGTCATGGTCAGGAGCTATGTCTCGACCCCCAGCAAGCACACCATAAGAACGTAGGACTGTGAAAACAGCGACTGTGTCTCTCTGGAGGGTGCTATCACAGGGTAGTGACCCCGTGTGCGTCTGTCTGGAGGGTGCTATCACAGGGTAGTGACCCCGTGTGTGTCTGGAGGGTGCTATCACAGGGTAGTGACCCCGTGTGTGTCTGGAGGGTGCTATCACAGGGTAGTGACCCAGTGTGTGTCTGGAGGGTGCTATCACAGGGTAGTGACCCAGTGTGTGTCTGGAGGGTGCTATCACAGGAGAGTGACCCAGTGTGTGTGTGGAGGGTGCTATCACCGGGTAGTGACCCAGTGTGTGTCTGGAGGGTGCTATCACAGGGTAGTGACCCAGTGTGTGTCTGGAGGGTGCTATCACAGGGTAGTGACCCAGTGTGTGTCTGGAGGGTGCTATCACAGGGTAGTGACCCAGTGTCTGTCTGGAGGGTGCTATCACAGGGTAATGACCCAGTGTGTGTCTGGAGGGTGCTATCACAGGGTAGTGACCCAGTGTGTGTCTGGAGGGTGCTATCACAGGGTAGTGACCCAGTGTGTGTCTGGAGGGTGCTATCACAGGGTAGTGACCCAGTGTGTGTCTGGAGGGTGCTATCACAGGGTAGTGACCCAGTGTGTGTCTGGAGGGTGCTATCACAGGGTAGTGACCCAGTGTGTGTCTGGAGGGTGCTATCACAGGGTAGTGACTCAGTGTGTGTCTGGAGGGTGCTATCAAAGGGTAGTGACCCAGTGTGTGTCTGGAGGGTGCTATCACAGGGTAGTGACCCAGTGTGTGTCTGGAGGGTGGTATCACAGGGTAGTGACCCAGTGTCTGTCTGGAGGGTGCTATCACAGGGTAGTAACCCAGTGTGTGTCTGGAGGGTGCTATCACAGGGTAGTGACCCAGTGTGTGTGTCTGGAGGGTGCTATCACAGGGTAGTGACCCAGTGTGTGTCTGGAGGGTGCTATCACAGGGTAGTGACCCAGTGTGTGTCTGGAGGGTGCTATCACAGGGTAGTGACCCAGTGTGTCTGTCTGGAGGGTGCTATCACAAAGTAGTGACCCAGTGTGTCTGTCTGGAGGGTACTATCACAGGGTAGTGGCCCAGTGTGTCTGTCTGGAGGGTACTATCAGAGGGTAGTGACCCAGTGTGTCTGTCTGGAGGGTACTATCACAGGGTAGTGGCCCAGTGTGTCTGTCTGGAGGGTGCTATCACAGGGTAGTGACCCAGTGTGTCTGTCTGGAGGGTGCTATCACAGGGTAGTGACCCAGTGTGTGTCTGGAGGGTGCTATCACAGGGTAGTGACCCAGTGTGTGTCTGGAAGGTGCTATCACAGGGTAGTGACCCAGTGTGTGTGTCTGGAGGGTGCTATCACAGGGTAGTGACCCAGTGTGTCTGTCTGGAGGGTGCTATCACAAAGTATTGACCCAGTGTGTGTGTCTGGAGGCTACTATCACAGGGTAGTGGCCCAGTGTGTCTGTCTGGAGGGTACTATCACAGGGTAGTGACCCAGTGTGTCTGTCTGGAGGGTCTATCACAGGGTAGTGCCCAGTGTGTCTGTCTGGAGGGTGCTATCACAGGGTAGTGACCCGTAGTGTCTGTCTGGAGGGTGCTATCACAGGGTAGTGACCCAGTGTGTCTGTCTGGAGGGTGCTATCACAGGGTAGTGACCCAGTGTGTCTGTCTGGAGGGTGCTATCACAGGGTAGTGACCCAGTGTGTCTGTCTGGAGGGTGCTATCACAGTGTAGTGGCCCAGTGTGTCTGTCTGGAGGGTGCTATCACAGGGTAGTGACCCAGTGTGTGTCTGGAGAGTGCTATCACAGGGTAGTGACCCAGTGTGTCTGTCTGGAGGGTGCTATCACAAAGTAGTGACCCAATGTGTCTGTCTGGAGGGTGCTATCACAGGGTAGTGACCCAGTGTGTGTCTGGAGGGTGCTATCACAGGGTAGTGACCCAGTGTGTCTGTCTGGAGGGTGGTATCACAGGGTAGTGACCCAGTGTGTCTGTCTGAAGGGTGGTATCACAGGGTAGTGACCCAGTGTGTCTGTCTGGAGGGTGCTATCACAGGGTAGTGACCCAGTGTGTGTCTGGAGGGTGCTATCACAGGGTAGTGACCCAGTGTGTCTGTCTGAAGGGTGGTATCACAGGGTAGTGACCCAGTGTGTCTGTCTGGAGGGTGCTATCACAGGGTAGTGACCCAGTGTGTGTCGTCTGGAGGGTGCTATCACAGGGTAGTGACCCAGTGTGTGTGTCTGGAGGGTGCTATCACAGGGTAGTGACCCAGTGTGTGTCTGGAGGGTGCTATCACAGGGTAGTGACCCAGTGTGTCTGTCTGTAGGGTGCTATCACAGGGTAGTGACCCAGTGTGTCTGTCTGGAGGGTGCTATCACAGGGTAATGACCCAGTGTGTCTGGAGGGTGCTATCACAGGGTAGTGACCCAGTGTGTGTCTGGAGGGTGCTATCACAGGGTAGTGACCCAGTGTGTGTCTGGAGGGTACTATCACAGGGTAGTGACCCAGTGTGTGTCTGGAGGGTGCTATCACAGGGTAGTGACCCAGTGTGTGTCTGGAGGGTGCTATTACAGGGTAGTGACACAGTGTGTCTGTCTGGAGGGTGCTATCACAGGGTAGTGACCCAGTGTGTCTGGAGGGTGCTATCACAGGGTAGTGACTTCAAGGAGGTATAAGATACAGCACTGTGTTAGTGATACCAGTACCAAGGTATACTCCAGTACCAACACTGTGCTAGTGATACCAGTACCAAAGTATACTCCAGTAAAAACACTGTACTAGTGATACTAGTGCCAAGGTATACCCAGTACCAGCAGTGTTAGTGATACAAGTACAAAGGTATACTCCAGTACCAGCACAATGGTAGTGATACCACTACCAAGGTATAATACAGTACCAGCACTGTGCTAGTGATACCAGTACCAAGTTATAATGCAGTACCAGCACTGTGCTAGTGACACCAGTACCAAGGTATACTCCAGTACCAGCACTGTTAGTGATACCAGTACCAAGGTATACTCCAGTACCAGCACTGTGCTAATGATACCAGTACCAAGGTATATTCCAGTACCAGCACTGAGCTAGTGATACCAGTACCAAGGTATACTCTAGTACCAACACTGTGCTAGTGATACCAGTACCAAGGTGTACTCTAGTATCAGCACTGCGTAAGTGATACCAGTACGAAGGTATACTCCAGTACCAGCACTGTGCTAGTGATACCAGTACCAAGGTATACTCCAGTACCAGCACTGTGCTAGTGATACCAGTACCAAGGTATACTCAGTACCAGCACTGTGCTAGTGATACCAGTACCAAGGTATACTCCAGTACCAGCACTGTGCTAGTGATACCAGTACCAAGGTATACTCCAGTACCAGCACTGTGCTAGTGATACCAGTACCAAGGTATACTTCAGTACCAGCACTGTGCTAGTGATACCAGTACCAAGGTATACTCCAGTACCAGCACTATGCTAGTGAAACCAGTTCCAAGGTATACTCCAGTACCAGCATTGTGCTAGTGATACCAGTACAACGGTATACTCCAGTACCAGCACTGTGCTAGTGATACCAATACTAAGGTATTCTTCAATGCCAGCACTGTTTGTGATACCAGTACCAAGGTATACTCCAGTACCAGCACTGTGCTAATGATACTAGTACCAAGATATTTTTCAGTACCAGCACTGTTTGTGATACCAGTACCAAGGTATCCATACACACTGTGCTAGTGATACCAGTACCAGCGGCATACCAGTACTCAGCATGTGCAGTCACGTCCAGGCATACCAGTACCAGCACTGTCTAGTGTACCCAGTACCAAGGTATCTCCGTACCAGCACTGGTAGATACCAGTACAAGGTATACTCCGTACCAGCACTGCTAGTGATACCAGTACAGGTATACTCCAGTACCAGCACTGCAGTGATACCAGTACGTACTCCGTATAGCATGCAGGACATACCAGTACTCCAGTACCAGCAGTTAGTGATACCAGCTACCAGTATTCTGTCAGTCAGCACTGGTCGTAGCGATACCAGTACCAAGGTAGCCGGTACCAGTATTCCTGTGCATGATACGCCGGCTACCAGTAGCGTCTCCGTCATGCACGCCGGCTACCAGTAGCGTCTCCTGTCATGTCACGCCGGCTACCAGTAGCGTTCCTGTCATGTCACGCCGGCTCCAGTAGCGTCTCCGTCATGTCAGCCGGCTACCAGTAGCGTCTCCTGTCATGTCACGCCGGCTACCAGTAGCGTCTGTCATGTCACGCCGCTACCAGTAGCGTCTCCTGTCATCGCAGTACCAGGCTATCCAGTACCAGCAGTCTGTCATGTCACGCCGGCTACCAGTAGCGTCTCCGCGTCATGTACGCCGGCTACCAGTAGCGTCTCCGTCATGTCACGCCGGCTACCAGTAGCGTCTCCGTCCAGACTGTCCACGCCGGTACCAGTAGCGTCCTGTCATGTCACCGCCGGCTACCAGTAGCGTCCTGTCATGTCAGCCGGCTACCAGTAGGTCCTGTCATGTCACGCCGGCTACCAGTAGCGTCTCCTGTCATGTCACGCCGGCTACCAGTAGCGTCTCCTGTCATGTCACGCCGGCTACCAGTAGCGTCTCCTGTCATGTCACGCCGGCTACCAGTAGCGTCTCCTGTCATGTCACGCCGGCTACCAGTAGCGTCTGTCATGTCACGCCGGCTACCAGTAGCGTCTGTCATGTCACGCCGGCTACCAGTAGCGTCTCCTGTCATGTCACGCCGGCTACCAGTAGCGTCTCCTGTCATGTCACGCCGGCTACCAGTAGCGTCTCCTGTCATGTCACGCCGGCTACCAGTAGCGTCTCCTGTCTTTCTTGTCACGCCGGCTACCAGTAGCGTCTCCTGTCTGTCATGTCACGCCGGCTACCAGTAGCGTCTCCTGTCTGTCATGTCACGCCAGCTACCAGTAGCGTCTCCTGTGTGTTGTCACGCCGGCTACCAGTAGCGTCTCCTGTCTCATGTCACGCCGGCTACCAGTAGCGTCTCCTGTCTGTCATGTCACGCCGGCAGGTCAACCAACAGACGACGTAGTTAAGAATAATAATTCATATAATAATAGTCACATATGTGCTGGTGCGATTAGAGGACGAGTTGAGGGAAGCTCTGGTGTGCTTGTGAAGCTGCCTTCCACCTGGTTACCCCTCAACACCTAAGACGCGCATACACACACACACACACACATCTATTGTGTCACACACGTTAAGATTACCAGAGGCTATGAATGCAGTATTGATTTCCATGTGTGTGTGTTTGTGTGTGAGTAGTGTGTGTGGCCCAGTGCAGACCACCGCCGCAGCCACAATAATGGCGAGGGGGAGAGTAAGACACCTGTGTTGGATGAGACTAAGGGCTCTCCTCGAGGAGTTAAATCTTGTGGTTAATGACGGGTGAACTGAGACCTACTCTTGTAATGTTCACTGTGTTGTTCTAAGGCTCGTGACAGCTGCTACACACAAGTGACTGGAAGGCAATGTCTACAAACATGGGTAGTACAATATAGAGCAGAGCAAGATTTTGCTAAAACAACGTTTCACCCAAGAAGAGCAAATATGTGTCTAAAGCCTAGCTCTGTTCTAGGTGTCATTGTATTTCCAGTAAGGACAAATGAGCACAGATTCCCGAAACTCGTTAATTTCTGTATAATGTGCAAGGTTTAGCAGACACTCCAGCAATGTACTTCTTGTAACGTGTGTGGTGTGGAGAATGTCTGGGACCTCCACTATGGTGTGGGAAATGTGTGGGACCTCCACTATGGTGTTGAGAATGTGTGGGACCTCCACTATGGTGTGGAGAATGTCTGGGACCTCCACTATGGTGTGGAGAATGTCTGGGACCTCCACTATGGTGTGGAGAATGTCTGGGACCTCCACTATGGTGTGGAGAATATGTGGGACCTCCACTATGGTGTGGAGAATATGTGGGACCTCCACTATGGTGTGGAGAATGTGTGGGACCTCCACTATGGTGTGGAGAATGTGTGGGACCTCCACTATGGTGTGGAGAATATGTGGGACCTCCACTATGGTGTGGAGAATATGTGGGACCTCCACTATGGTGTGGAGAATGTGTGGGACCTCCACTATGGTGTGGAGAATGTCTGGGACCTCCACTATGGTGTGGAGAATATGTGGGACCTCCACTATGGTGTGGAGAATGTGTGGGACCTCCACTATGGTGTGGAGAATATGTGGGACCTCCACTATGGTGTGGAGAATATGTGGGACCTCCACTATGGTGTGGAGAATGTGTGGGACCTCCACTATGGTGTGGAGAATGTGTGGACCTCCACTATGGTGTGGAGAATGTGTGGGACCTCCACTATGGTGTGGAGAATGTGTGGGACCTCCACTATGGTGTGGAGAATGTGTGGGACCTCCACTATGGTGTGGATAATGTGTGGACCTCCACTATGGTGTGGATAATGTGGGACCTCCACTATGGTGTGGAGAATGTGTGGGACCTCCACTATGGTGTGGAGAATGTGTGGGACCTCCACTATGGTGTGGAGAATGTGTGGGACCTCCACTATGGTGTGGAGAATGTGTGGGACCTCCACTATGGTGTGGAGAATGTGTGGGACCTCCACTATGGTGTGGAGAATGTGTGGGACCTCCACTATGGTGTGGAGAATGTGTGGGACCTCCACTATATTGTGGAGAATGTCTGGGACCTCCACTATGGTGTGGAGAATGTGTGGGACCTCCACTATGGTGTGGAGAATGTGTGGGACCTCCACTATGGTGTGGAGAATGTGTGGGACCTCCACTATGGTGTGGAGAATGTTGGGACCTCCACTATGGTGTGGAGAATGTCTGGACCTCCACTATGGTGTGGAGAATGTGTGGGACCTCCACTATGGTGTGGAGAATGTGTGGACCTCACTATGGTGTGAGAATGTGGGACCTCCACTATGGTGTGGAGAATGTCTGGGACCTCCACTATGGTGTGGAGAATGTGTGGGACCTCCACTATGGTGTGGAGAATGTCTGGGACCTCCACTATGGTGTGGAGAATGTGTGGGACCTCCACTATGGTGTGGAGAATGTCTGGGACCTCCACTATGGTGTGGAGAATGTGTGGGACCTCCACTATGGTGTGGAGAATGTGTGGGACCTCCACTATGGTGTGGAAAAAGTGTGCACATCAGCAGTGTGGTGTTCGCTACTCTGATAGTTACAGTGTGGAAAGTGAAGTTAGTTACGTTGTCAGTGTCACATTCATCGCACACAAGATGTGCTTCATACATCACGTAATGAAACCTGTCAGCCGGAACTGAAAGACTTGAGAGGCTGATGAGGACATCGCCCAGCATTCCTCTACGGGTTTATAAGCTACAGCAGCTACTAAGGATGATCTGTTTCACACAGCAGAAATGGAAGTGATGAAGATATCACAGAGACTACATTGTTACCTACAAGTACACACACTGTGTAGTGTTACCTACAAGGACACACACTGTGTAGTGTTACCTACAAGTACACACACTGTGTAGTGTTACCTACAAGGACACACACTGTGTAGTGTTACCTACAAGGACACACACTGTGTAGTGTTACCTACAAGGACACACACTGTGTAGTGTTACCTACAAGTGCACACACTGTGTAGTGTTACCTACAAGGACACACACTGTGTAGTGTTACCTACAAGTACACACACTGTGTAGTGTTACCTACAAGACACACACTGTGTAGTGTTACCTACAAGGACACACACTGTGTAGTGTTACCTACAAGTGCACACACTGTGTAGTGTTACCTACAAGTGCACACACTGTGTAGTGTTACCTACAAGGACACACACTGTGTAGTGTTACCTACAAGGACACACACTGTGTAGTGTTACCTACAAGGACACACACTGTGTAGTGTTACCTACAAGGACACACACTGTGTAGTGTTACCTCACAAGACACACACTGTGTAGTGTTACCTACAAGTACACACACTGTGTAGTGTTACCTACAAGGACACACACTGTGTAGTGTTACCTACAAGTACACACACTGTGTAGTGTTACCTACAAGGACACACACTGTGTAGTGTTACCTACAAGGACACACACTGTGTAGTGTTACCTACAAGGACACACTGTGTAGTGTTACCTACAAGTACACACACTGTGTAGTGTTACCTAAAGACACACTGTGTAGTGTTACCTACAAGGACACACACTGTGTAGTGTTACCTACAAGTGCACACACTGTGTAGTGTTACCACAAGTGCACACACTGTGTAGTGTTACCTACAAGTACACACACTGTGTAGTGTTACCTACAAGACACACACTGTGTAGTGTTACCTACAAGTGACACACACTGTGTAGTGTTACCTACAAGTACACACACTGTGTAGTGTTACCTACAAGTGCACACACTGTGTAGTGTTACCTACAAGTGCACACACTGTGTAGTGTTACCTACAAGGACACACACTGTGTAGTGTTACCTACAAGGACACACACTGTGTAGTGTTACCTACAAGGACACACACTGTGTAGTGTTACCTACAAGTGCACACACTGTGTAGTGTTACCTACAAGGACACACTGTGTAGTGTTACCTACAAGGACACACACTGTGTAGTGTTACCTACAAGCACACACTGTGTAGTGTTCTGCACCATTTTCAAAGACACACACTGTGTAGTGTTACCTACAAGTGCACACACTGTGTAGTGTTACCTACAAGTGCACACACTGTGTAGTGTTACCTACAAGACACACACTGTGTAGTGTTACCTACAAGTACACACACTGTGTAGTGTTACCTACAAGTGCACACACTGTGTAGTGTTACCTACAAGTGCACACACTGTGTAGTGTTACCTACAAGTGCACACACTGTGTAGTGTTACCTACAAGTACACACACTGTGTAGTGTTACCTACAAGTGACACACACTGTGTAGTGTTACCTACAAGTACACACACTGTGTAGTGTTACCTACAAGTGCACACACTGTGTAGTGTTACCTACAAGGACACACACTGTGTAGTGTTACCTACAAGGACACACACTGTGTAGTGTTACCTACAAGTGCACACACTGTGTAGTGTTACCTACAAGGACACATACTGTGTAGTGTTACCTACAAGTGACACACTGTGTAGTGTTACCTAAGGACACACACTGTGTAGTGTTACCTACAAGACACAACTGTGTAGTGTTACCTCAAGTGCACACACTGTGTAGTGTTACCTACAAGGCACATACTGTGTAGTGTTACCTACAAGTGCACACACTGTGTAGTGTTACCTACAAGTGACACACACTGTGTAGTGTTACCTCAAGCACACACTGTAGTGTTACCTACAAGTCACACACTGTGTAGTGTTACCTACAAGTACACACACTGTGTAGTGTTACCTACAAGTACAACTGTGTGTTACCACAAGGACACACTGTGTAGTGTTACCTAAAGACACAACTGTGTAGTGTTACCTACAAGTGACACACACTGTGTAGTGTTACCTACAAGGACACACACTGTGTAGTGTTACCTACAAGTGCACACACTGTGTAGTGTTACCTACAAGGCACACACTGTGTAGTGTTACCTACAAGGACACACACTGTGTAGTGTTACCTACAAGTGCACACACTGTGTAGTGTTACCTACAAGGACACAACTGTGTAGTGTTACCTACAAGGCACACTGTGTAGTGTTACCTATAAGTGCACACACTGTGTAGTGTTACCTACAAGTGCACACACTGTGTAGTGTTACCTACAAGTACACACACTGTGTAGTGTTACCTACAAGTGCACACACTGTGGTGACTACAGTGCACACACTGGTAGTGTTACCTACAAGACACACTGTGTAGTGTTACCTACAAGGACACACACTGTGTAGTGTTACCCTACAAGTGCACACACTGTGTAGTGTTACCTACAAGGCACACACTGTGTAGTGTTACCTACAAGTGCACACACTGTGTAGTGTTACCTACAAACACACTGTGTAGTGTTACCTACAAGTGACACACTGTGTAGTGTTACCTCAAGGACACACACTGTTAGTGTTACCAAAGTACACACACTGTGTGTTACCTGCAAGTGCACACACTGTGTAGTGTTACCTACAAGTACACACTGTGTAGTGTTACCTACAAGGACACAACTGTGTAGTGTTACCTACAAGGCACACACTGTGTAGTGTTACCTACAAGTGCACACACTGTAGTGTTACCTACAAGTGCACACACTTGTAGTGTTACCTGCATTAGGCCACAACACACTGTGTAGTGTTACCTACAAGTGCACACACTGTGTAGTGTTACCTACAAGACACACACTGTGTAGTGTTACCACAAGTGCACACACTGTGTAGTGTTACCTGCAAGTGACACACACTTGTAGTGTTACCTACAAGGACACACACTGTGTAGTGTTACCTACAAGTGCCCCACACTGTGTAGTGTTACCTACGGCACAATGTGTAGTGTTACCTACAAGTGACACACTGTGTAGTGTTACCTACAAGTGCACACACTGTGTAGTGTTACCTACAAGGACACATACTGTGTAGTGTTACCTACAAGTGCACACACTGTGTAGTGTTACCTACAAGGCACACACACTGTGTAGTGTTACCTACAAGACACACTGTGTAGTGTTACCTACAAGGACACACACTGTGTAGTGTTACCTAAAGGACACACACTGTGTAGTGTTACTACAAGGACACACACTGTGTAGTGTTACCTACAAGACAAACTGTGTAGTTTACCTACAACACACTGTGTAGGTGTTACCTACAAGGACACACACTGTGTAGGGGTTTCCAAAGTGCCCCACTGTGTAGTGTTACCCCCCCCAAAGGAAAAACTGTTAGTTTATTTTCAAGGACACACACTTTTAGTGTTGCGGGTAACTCCTGGACAAACCATCCTGGGAAAATTATGACAAAAAAGACGGGGGTGTATACCCCAATTTTGGTTGCCGGGGGACTCCCGCCCCCTGGGCCCCCCCTCTTTGCTGTCCGCTACTGGGACTCGGTTTCCCCTTTTCCCCCGAGCTTTACCCCCCGTCTTAAAACTAAAAAATAAAGTAAAGGCCCGCCTCCAATAACGTTCGTGACTATTCCACTTCCTAACCACTCTATGGCTGAAGAAAAAGCCTTTCCCCCCATCCCTTTAAACCCCAACTGAGCCCTTTAGCCCAGTTGGACCCCTTTGTTTTTGTGTTCCCCCCTAAAAATCCTTTCCCACCTTTTCAATTTTCCCCCCCCGGATTTTTTTGCGTTATCATGTCTCCCAACCCTTCTGTCCTCCAAAAGTTGTTAGTCCTATTTCCCCAACCTTTTTTCAAAGGGCAGTCCCCTGAGTTGTGGAAAAAGTTTTCCAAAACCCTTTTCACTTTCACCCCCCTGACATGCTTGACCAGGTGGGTTCCAGACCGGCGCTACCTTTGTATGGGCCTGACGACACGGTGTACAGTGTCTTGAAAAGATTCCTTGTTGGAACGGAACGCTAATCTTAGGTTCGCCAGTCGCCCATATGCTGCCGCGGTTATTTTGGTTGATGTGGTTTCCAGAGCTTGGGGTTTACTCACCCCAAAAGGGCTTTTCCCTTTTATGGGTTTGAGCCTTTTCCACCTAGCCTGTACTCTGTCAAAGGGGCTTTTGCCCTTCTCCGATCTTCATGACTGCATTTGGGGGGTTAAATTGTGAAGCCCGTTGCTAGACCAGATGTCAAGCTTGCCCCGGGCTGTTTGAAGTCCTTTCTTGGTCTTCATCCGATGTGATTCTCCTAAATTTCACATCATCTGCGAACAGAGACACTTTTTTAGTCTATCCCATCCGTCATGTCACCAAAAAATAGCACTGGTCCTAGAAGACCCCTGCGGTACACCGGGTCGTCCCCAGGCGCCCACTGTGATACCCATCGCGCACCATGACCCCCTTGTTGCCCCCGTAAGATATTCCCTGATCCATTCCAGTGCCCCCCCTTTTTATTTCCTTGGTCTTCCAACATCTTTACTAATTTTCCCAAGAGGAACTGTGTCGAAGGGTTTCCCAGTCCAGGAAAAAGCAGTCAACCCACCCCTTTTTCCCTTCCTTCCCCTGATTTATCATAGAACTCCCGGAGGTTTGTTAAAAGGATTTGCCTTCCTGAATCCCCAAACTTTTGGCGGATTATCCTGTTCTGTCCCCGATGCTCCACCATTCTTTTTTCCCGATGATTTTTTCCAAGACTTTTCACAATTAACGTAAGGGCACCGGTCTATAGTTTTTTGCCTCCCTTTTTGTCCCCTTTAAAAATGTGGACTACGTT
>WNWK01039551.1:0-17396 GCA_009830355.1 Cherax destructor
CCGAGACATTGTTTCAATAAAGGCAGAGAAGATAAAATATAAATTTGAAACCTCAAATACATTTTCTTGAGACAATAATTCCGAATACTGCCCAAAAGCCCCCTTAAAAGTTATAAACCGAAGTCGTGGATGAATACAAAATTTTTGAAAAACCATACTAAAATTTAAACAAACCCTTTTAAAAGGGAAATAATTTCCCCCCAACCCATAAAAGGCGTATGATTAAAAGAGCGTTGATTCTCTTGTGAAAGTCATGAACATACTCCTGGTCGGGAGGGGATGGTAAACCCTCTCCCAAATCCAGGTGTGGGAGCTCAAGTTGGGTTTGGTCACGTGACAGAGGGGGGCGGGTTTTGGGTAAACAAGTAACCGGGAGTATGACTAGTGGTCCCCCAATTACATGACCAGCAAAGTAAAATTTTTTAAATTGTAAAACATAGTCCAATGTAAAAAACCCCACCTAAAACATAGTTTTGGGAAAATTTTGTTTGTCTTTGTGATTGCTACAGTGGTCTTTATTGGATATTATTGTGTACACGGGAAGTTATACTTTTCAAGATACCAAAAGTTATTGGGTTCTCTGGTGATGTGGTTAGAACAATGATAACCATATCTTGGAAAGGGGGCATATATTATATACGGGAAAACCCTGGTAAAAATTTTACTTTTTGTCCACTAACCCCATATTGAGGTTGTAGCCCAACACAGCTGCAGGTTTTAGAATGGGTTCTTTTGGTTCCCTCTATTCAGCCTGCTAGTGTCTGTCATTTCGTTAGGGTGAACTGATGACAACAGTGTGACATCTCTTTTGTCATGCCCCCGAAATCCATGATGTCTTGGAGAAAAGCCTGCACCTCACCTCTTGGGGTGCCTGCATTAAACCCCTAGGCATATGTTTACAATTTCCACCATTACCGCAAAATCTGTCATGTTCACTCGAAAAAAATCATGGGGAGGGGCTTGTGTCCCAGTTATCAGTATATAATTTTCCCCTTCCAAGATAGGGTTTCCCCATCATTGTTCAAACCCCATCACCAGAGATCCCCAATAATTTCCCGGGGGTATCTTGCAATGTATAACTTCCAGTGTACACAATAATACCCAATAAAGACCACTGTAGCAATCACAAAGCAAAAACAACTTTATACCAAAGCTTTTCCCTTTTGCTTGGTATAGATACTGTGAACGACAGTCTCCCTTTGAACAAAATCAATGACTAAATAAATAACAAGCTTCATGAAGGGAAAAAAATCCATATTGAATTTCTGTTTGTACCCAAACACATTCCTAATCTTTATAACCTGTGGGTTTCTGTCGGGCCCGGGTTTTTGTCTGAGAAGTGTAACTTACGTAACAGTAGCACAAATCGATTCACTGATGATATTATATCCCCGAAACCTGGTGTTGCAATCAGGCGGTCTGTCGACCAGTATGATTTGACATTGTTTAAACACATGTGGATAAGATTATTGTGGAAAAAAAAGATACATTTTAGCCACAGTTGTCTTTTTTTTCCACTGGTGTAGACGTGTTTTTGGTGAAAGAATTGTGTTTGCCATTGAATTTGAAAGTATCTGTTGTTTTCCCCCTGACTATAATTTCCATCAGGGGTTCTTTTCAAAGAATAACTCGAAACATTCCAGTTCATTGGCATTGTTTCCAAGTGTACATGATGGGCGTATTCCCCCTTTGACTTTCATCAAACGGGATGGGGATTGGGAAAAAAATTTTTTAAACTTCCTGCCAATCCCGGGGTGCGGTCTGCTGGTGGGTACTGGAAAATTGACAGGTGGTTGTGGAGGTTGGGGTTTGGGCGGGGTTGGTGTAGTGGGTGGGTGGGGAGGGTTTTTGTTGTAGGTCGGGGGGAGTCACAGCGGGGGTGGCCACTCCCCCTGGTGCCCCGTGCCTGGCACCACCCCCACCACCACCAGATCATGCACATTTTTTCATCCCAATTGCAAACTATCAATTCTTTTTTCACTTCGTGCCTTTTTACGCCCACGGGATGTACCCGAGATGTACCCCTTTCCCCTTTTGGAACAGCATATGGCACGCTAAAAGGGAATGATATACCTTTGTATATACTGACGCTTCACTGGAGAATATTCTGCTCCACCCCGCTACTGGAACTTTTTTGGAAGAGCGGGTTCATATTCCCCTATCACTATCATCACCATTGCTCACATCAGGTCCGAGATATGGGAAAAAAAGAGTTCCCCCTTTCCCGTTCTGGTACAACTGAATGTGAAACGAAGCCAAAACACTGGGAGGTGGAAGGTTGAGGGTCGTCTGGGATTTCCTCAAATTACCGGTATTATGGTCCATTTTCAGTCACAACCTCCTAAAAACCCTTTGAAAGTCATCACCATTTGACACTCCCATCGGTGTTAGAATTGTCACGGGGGGGAACAAAAGTTTTCCCAAATTGCCGAGGAGGGGATTTTTTACCGCGAGGCATGGTGAAAAAGGGTTTACTAACATGGATTTCCCAAAATGCCCCACGGGGTCCCCGTTTTTTCCTACTGCGCCACTGACCACGAAACCCATTCTCTCACCTCTAGGGCTCCAGTCATTTCCCGCTTAATTTGAAGGTGATAAAATTTATGCGTACTAGTACGTGAAAAACCCCAGCGCGTGCCTTACTGAAACCGAAACCCTAAAAGGGTTTAAAAAGCTTTTTAGAGAAAAACAATGCATATACGCACTCATTACTTACCTTAAAATATTTTGTAGTCTTAACCCATTAACTGTCCAAACTATATACGTTCTCTCCCCCAACTTTTTCCAATATTTTAAATTTTTTTTTTATAGAAATAAAGAGTGTTTTTTTCTAAGTGTTTAGGTTTAAAAAATTAGGGTGAGTACTTGCTGAGATATGAGGCCGTGAAGTTGGCACTTGCCCCATCACCTGACGGCAACATGAATTTGCTGCCCTTGCAGAAGTGTTGCCAATATCCCTTTTATTTTTTTTTTTTATTTTGTAAAATTTTTTATGTTCTGATAATTCAATTTGTAGTAGTTCTTGTGATTTCATAGTTAATCTTTGTTCTGACACTAATTTGGGTTTTAAAATATATCAATAAGTGACAGGTGAACTTTTCCCCTTTTACCTTAGTCACATATTGTTTCTAGATATATATACATAGTATTTATAAGGCCCCAGCAATTTTTTGGGATATGAATATATACTAATAATAATAAAACTAATAATACTAATATCAATAATAATAATGTTTCTTTGAAGCATGATGTAAGACTTTTTCCCCGCCTTATCTTATCCTCCACTGCTGACGGGGGGGACATTTGATGAGCCTCATCTTATCTCATCACTCCCTTGACAGTTGTGACATTTGGTGGGGGGTACACTCCCTTTCGCTTTATTTTTTTTTCATTTTTATCAAACATTGTCTGTCTATCTGTTGTCTCGCTTTCTGTTCTGTCTCAGAGAGAGCCACTTAATAACACGTATTACACATGAAGCAGTAGTCACTGGCTACGGGAAAAATTACACTGTTATTTTGTGAAAGTGTTTCAGTAAAACTTCATTTTTTATGTGTGACGGGGTGTAAGCCATCAAATCATTTAAACTACCATTAACATACACTATTAGTGCAGGTTGTGGGATCATTATCTACACTACCATTCCCACTATTAGTGCAGGTTGTGGGACCATTATCTACACCACCATTAACAAAGGGAAAACATGGTATGTCATGGTATATGGTGAGGTGTCAGAGTGGGGGCCCCGGGGACGAAATGGGGTTCCACAGGTGTCAGTCCTAGGACCGGGGCTGTCTCTGGTTTTTTGAACGACATGACGGGGAATAGACTCCGGGTCCCTGTTTGCAGAGATGTGAAGTTGATGGAAAAAAGAATTCAATCGGACCCCAGGACCAGGCGAATACAAAGGGGAAACTGGGCAGGGTGGGCTGGTCCAGCAGGGTCTTGGAATTCCCAAACCCCCCCAAGTGCAAAATCATGAAAATTTGGGGGAAAGGGGAAAGAAGACCGAGATGGAGTACAGTCTAGGGGGGCCCGAGACTACAAAAACCCCAATCAAGGAAAAGATCTTGGGGTAAGATAACACCAGGCCAAACTCCCAGGCGCACATCAACCCAAAAAACTGCTGCAGGGATCGGGCGCCCAGCCCAAAACCCCCGAACAGCATTCCCACAAAAATTTAAGGGAAACGTTTAACCCACACACTGTGACGTTTGGGGCCCCTATTATTTCCCCGCACCAGTTTGGGAAACCCCCACCTAGCCAACATGTAAAGGGAAAATAGAGAAAGTGCAAAAGGGTTTTCAAAAGACTAGTTCCGGAGCTAAGGGGGATGGCCTACGAGGAGAGGTTAAGGGAAATGACCTGATGACACTGGGGGACCCGGGGGGAGATAGGGGGGGGCATGATAACGACATATAAAATACTGAGAGGAATTGACAAGGTGGACAGGGACAGAATTGTGGAGAAAAAATTTTCCCAAAAGAAGGGGGTATCAGCCTTTTCTGCCCTTTTTAAGGGCCCAGCCCTTTTGGGGCCCCTTTGAAAGAGCCAGACGGCGTGTCGGCTTTTGATCAACAACTTAACTGGTAACAGTGAAGGGACCCTGGGCCCGTATGTTATGTCTCTGACCAGTGTAGCAACGGGGGTATATGATTAATAGACATTTGGGGATAAATATGACTCTTTGCCATAGCGGGGAAAATTAAAGAAAACTGCTGTTTCCCGTTCTACACTTGGGAACCCCCAATCATTTTGCTCCAGTGATCAAAATATTTAGAGAAAACAAACTTTGAATTGTTAAAGCATTTAGCAAGTGGGGAAAATTTAGCCGAGGTCACGTACTGAGCTCGACTTTTAGCTGTGAAAGGGGCCCGGGGGGCGTCAGATTGAAATAGCCAACAAAAAGGGGCGGAAGCTGCGGCGCGGGATTTAACCTAACAAAGGGACCTTTTTCGGCGGCTTTTATCTCCTATTTCAATCTCCACTAACGCGGGGGGCGGATAAAAACTCTGTTCCGGGCGTTTATGATAATTAATCATAAAATAGCTGTACATTCAAAAGTGTGCGCGGGTTCTTAACCCTTTAGGGGGCCAAGGGGGCTCTCTGAAACTCCTCAGGGTTTATTAAAAATTTTCCCTAAATTTTCCCAACGTAGATTTTAAAGTTTTTCCCCTGTCCTCCGAACGGGTCACGTTTTTCAAATGCTTTTTAACCGCCCCGATAAGCCTGAGTTGCCCAGAGATTAAAAGAATGGGTTTTTCCCGGGGTGTGCGGGATTACAAAAAAATTTTGGGGAAAGAAAAAAATGCACTATTCATTTTAAACAAAAGAACAATTTATTTTTTTTCCCAAAAAATTCGGAGAGTACCTTTGGGAAACGAGATTACGTTTTGGGCAGTTTAAGGGTTTAAAAAAAAATATTTTTTTTTTTAATTTATAAAAAATCTTTTTTCCCATCATAACACCACAAAAATTTGAAATTTGATCGAAAAAATAACGGAATTATGCTTTCGCGAAGTTAGCGGATCCTGGCATTTACGCATTGGTGATTTCGCCACTTTGAGCCCCCATTTTGGCCTTCCCAAAGTTTCAGTCTAATAAAAATTTTAGCCCCATTTCGCTAGAATTATTTTTTTATCGATTGAGGGACAAGAAACCGCCTATTTTTCCAATTTAACCACCCCAAAAAAGTGGTCAGAAAATGGCTTTGGTTTTCACAAATTTAAAACCATGCCAATTTCAAAATAGGGTCCATAATTTTAAAAAGGGAAAACATTCCTGGCACTAAAATAACATCTTTCTGTTCATTAGTCATGTCTCCCGGCCTCTTTACATTACTTTTGCTTTCCATTTTGAATTTTTATTCTCACAAAAAATAGAAGATTTACTGTTTGTATACAACTGATCATTGTAAAAAAGGTATAAATAATATCAGCGTCTTGTTTTAAAAATATTAGACCCCCAGTTGATGGTATTGGACGCATGGGTGATTTATTTACTCTTGAAGATCCCAAAATCCCAACATTTTCGCTACTTTTGGCCCCAGTTTCAAGGTAATTGTCATCATGAAACCAGTCAAAAATATCTCTATTTCTGTAATATATCACTATTCAAAAATTAAATTTAAAAAAAAGGGAGAATGCAAGCAAAAAACCCCAAAAGAAAATAGTTTTCAAACATTTTTTTAAAAACCAAAAAATTTTTCCTTTTTTTTTTTCCCCATTATGCACTGTGTGGTGGGGAAAATTTTTTTATACTCCACACTGACCGGGGAAAACCCTTTTTTGTCACATCGGGCCCCTTAACCCCCCCTGTTTTTTTGGGGATTTGGGGGGCCTAAAATTTGGGGGCTTACCCCCGTCATAACCACATGCGTAAAACTATTGAAAAAACCCCCCAAAAAATTAATACCAAAAAAAACACCAGCAAAAACAGGGGGGAATACTGTAATATTTTGTTCTAGGTAGATTTACCCCCCCTGTCTAAAGGGGTGACCCCCCCAAAAGGGGGTTTTTACATCTCAGCCTTTATTTATTGACGGGACGAGGTATCCCCCTTTTTGGGGCAATAAAAAAATCTCACGTGGGGTAATTTTCACCCTTTCCCCCCCCCAAGGGGATGAGACCGTATGCATCAAAACCCCCACGGGGGGAAAAGGGGCCCCCACAGGATGCATCAATGGGGGGGGGGTTTTTAAATTTTACAGTCCATATTTTAAAAAAAGTTTTTTCCCCCCCCCAGAAGTTTAATATTCAAATCAAAAAAAGGGGGCCCCACATGGTGGTCCAAAGACTTATACAAAGTGTATAAGGTTAAAACCCCCAAAGGGGTTCCCTTTTTAAAAAAAAGCTGAAAAAAAAAGTGTTTTTAAAAAAAACCCAGAAATATGAGTCACCCTAAAAAAAAGGACAGGGGGGCTCCATTTCATAAAAGGGGGTTTTTCCCCCCGGGGCACCCAGGAAGAAAAGGGGGGGTCGGTCACCCATAGTTGGGGGACAGACCGGGGGGGGGAAAAACCCCCCCAATTGGCTCCCCCTTAAAAAAGAGAAATGCTACAGAAGCAGACTGGCGTGCAGCTATTTCCCTGAATGTATATACACATAGTGTATACATGATTTTACAACGGTTTATAATGTTTATAGACCCCAAAATTAAGAGAAGAAATTTTTATTATGTTTTTTCCCCCTTAATATTAAAAGATTTTTTTTTAAATTTTTTCCATATTAACATTTGACATCTATATGTACAGTGGACCCCGAGTTTAAAAATTTTTCACCCTGAAGTTCAAAAAGCCCTTTCCAAAAAAAAATTTTTCCCCCCTTTTAAGGGGAAAAAATTTTCAAGGGGTTTTTTGGGTCTATTTAGCCCCCAAAATAACTTCCACAAGAATTTACAAAATTTTTTTTTACAAAATTTTTCCCTTTCGGGGTATTGTTAATGGGGGCCCAAAAGTATATAAATATTGAATATATGTGGATATAATTTATGCATTTATATAAATGAAAATTTTTTCCCGGGGAACCCCCCGTTTACGGGCCCGGGTTTTTGGCCAAATCGGGTTTCACGGTTTTTTTTAAATTTTTTTTATTTTCCGGGATTAGGCGGCCACTGGAGTTCGACAGTGGGGATCCGCCCCGGGGCGGTACGTGGGGGGGCCCTAAAGGGGTGGGCGCCCATGCACTCAGTGTGTTAGTTTACAAAACGGTTTCCACTACCCACGCACCCCCCAGCATTAAAAACCCCCCATATATTTGTCATTATTCCAGTGTTTTTAGTGCTTGCAACTCAAATAAGCACCATTTTGGGCCCCCCAAAAAAAACTCCTAGTGCCAAGCCTGGGGGGTAAAGAATGTCAGAAATACGGTAGAATTGAAGGAGCTGGTTTTGGGGGGGGAGGTTGGCTGGGCCGGGGGGGGGTGGTTGGCTGGGGGGGGGCCGGGGGGGGTTGGGGGGGGGTGGCCGGCTGGCTGGCTGGCTGGCCGGCCCCGGGGCCCGGGTGGCTGGCTGGGGGGGGCCGGGGGTTGGGTTTGGGTTTTGGTTTGGGTTTGGGGTTTTGGCTGCCCTGCCTGCCTGCCTGCCCGCCTGCCTGCCCTGCCCCCTGCCCGCCCCGCCCGCCCGCCCCGCCTGCCTGCCCCCCCCCCCCTGGGGGGTGGGGGCTGGTTGGTTGGGGGGGGGTTTGGGTTTGGGTGGTTTTGGGGGGGGTGGCTGGCTGGCTGGCTGGCTGGTTGGGGGTTGGGGTTGGTTTTGGTTTTGGTTGGGTTTTTCCCCCCCCGCCCGCCTGCCTGCCTGGCTGGTTGGTTGGCTGCCTGCCTGCCTGGCTGGTTTTGGGGGGGGGTTTGGGTTTGGGTTTGGGGTTTTTTTGGGGGGGGTTGGGGGGGGGTGGTTGGTTGGTTTTGGTTTTTTTGGGGTTTTTTTTTTGGCTGGCTGGCTGGTTGGTTCTGCCTGGCTGGCTGGTTGGGTGGTTGGTTGGTTGGTTGGTTGGTTGGCTGCCTGGGCCCCGGGGCCCCCCGCCTGCCTGCCTGCCTGCCTGCCCGCCCGCCCGCCTGGTTGGGGGTTTTGGTTTTGGGGGGGGTGGTTGGTTGGTTTGGGTTTGGGGTTTTTTTGGGTGGCTGGCTGGCTGGCTGGTTCTGGCTGGCCTGTCTGTCCGTCCACACGTACACATAAATACAATTATACATATGAAATTACCCAGGGTATCCCAAAAACCCCCCAGACTGGAAAAAAATTTTTGGGGGCGGGGCCGAGGGAAAATGACCACTGAGTCTTGTAAAATGTGGATCTTTTTTAGACAGATAGACAAACAGATAGACAGACAGACAGACAGACAGACAGACAGACAGAGAAAAAAAGATACAGACAGAGATATAAAACAGTGAAAAAAAAAAAAAACCTAGGTTAACCTGTCCCCCTGGCTGGCTGGCTGGCAGGGGGGGAGGGAGACAGGCAGGGAGGGGGGGGGGGGAGACAGGCGGGGGGGGAGGGAGACAGGGGGAGGGAGGGAGACGGGCGAAGGCATTGTATCCTCATCAATGTCAACACTAATTAGTTTAATGATAATAAGAAAAAAAATAAGAAAAAAAGGACTTTTTACCCCTCATCAATGTCACCTCTGTAATTTTGATTAGTGATAAGAGGGGGGCCCCTTTTTGCCAGCTGGTCACCATCCCTTAATAATTATCATTATTATTATTATTATTATTATTATTATTATTATTATTATTATTATTATTATTATTATTTTTCCCCCCGTATCCTAGGAAATTTTTCACTATGTATAATTGTATTTATTTTTCCCGTGAGATAGACCAGTTTTTAAAATCAGTCAGCCAGCCGTCCAGTCAGCCGTTAGCCACCCGGGTACCCGGTCAGCCAGCCGTCCAGTCAGTCAGTTAGCCACCCGGAGCTAGTCAGCCAGCCGTCCAGTCAGTCAGTTAGCCAGTCGGGTAGCTAGCCCCCCCCAGCCCCCCAAAACCGTCCAGTCAGTCAGCCGTTAGCCAGCCGGGTATCGGGTCAGCCGGGTATCTGGTCAGCCGGCTGGCCGGCCATCCATCCCCACCCGGCTGTTCAGCCGGTCCCCAGCTGTCCCCCAACCACCCGGCTGTACCCCCCCAAACCCCCGACCACCCCCCCCAAAATTTAAAAACCAAAAAAAGGGGCCGGTTCCCGGTCCCCGGGGCCCGGCCCGGGCCCCCCCCCATCCAGCCGGCTGTTCAGCCAGCCCCCCCGGGGGCTATCCATCCACCCAAAGCGTCTGTCCATCCATCCACCCCCCCCGTCTGTCCATCCCCAAAGCCCCCCCCCCCCCCCAAACCCAAAAGCCGGGGGGGCCCCAAAAATCCCAGCCAGCTGGCCCCCCCATCCACCCACCCCCCCCGGGGTTCCATCCATTCAGCCACCCCCCCCCGGCCCCAGTCCCTTTAATTCCAAACATTTGCCAAAACAGAACCTCTGGAACACTTTTTTTGAGAAAAAAGGGGTCCAGTGACTCTGCTGGTCCTAGTGGCATTAAAAAAAAAAAAAAGGGAAAAATAACCCAGGGAAAGGACTTGGTACCTGAAGCCTTTAAGGGGTTTTTTCCCCTTCCAAACAAAAGAAAACTCTTCCTTCTCTCCCCCCCCCCGTCTTCCACACATCAACAACTTTCAATAAAGGTAAGTGACATGTAATTACTGTTTTTTTTCTTCATGTCTCATTGTTTTCTGTGTAATTTTTATATTTAATGTAAAAAAAAATTTTATTTTAATATTTTTTGGGGGTCTAAAAAAAATTTAAATTTTTTTTTCCCTTATTTCTTATGGGGAAAATAGAATCGGAGTTCGCCCAAAAACCGGGGTTAGGGGCCCCCCGGGGGGAAATTTCCGACGAAAACCCGGGGGGGGCCACTGTAATGTGTGGGGCGTCAGTCCCGGACACAGTGTTTTAAGGACAGCAATTCGGGGCATAAACCCCCCGGGGTCAGTCCATATGTCCCCCGGGGGCACTGACCTTGAGGCAGGTTTTTGTGGGTCAGCAGGGCCCAGGGGAAAAATACAGCTGTAAAAGGGTGAAGAAAAACTCTAAGTGTGTTGCTAGTCATTATTCTAGCAAAAAAGGTAAATTTAAACCCCAAAATTCAAACCCTTTTCAGATGAAAAAATTTCTCAATTAGAACAATTAATTTCAGGCTGTATAGATTTCCCAAACAAAAAAATGGGGCTAAGATGAGTTGGAAATAAAACATGAATTACTTAACAAAGTCTGAAATCATTAATTCAGACTATGAGATTTATGAGTTTTTTTTTATTTTCCCAAACCCCCTAAAATGAAGAAATTAAAAGTGTCTTGGATTTTTAGTAACAAAAATTAAGGTGGACGGGAAAAAAGGCTACCTGCTGCAAAATTTTTTCACAGAGACCTACTGTAACTAGTGGTCAAACCCCGTCACCCCCGGGTTGGCTTATCCAGTTTTCCCCAAATTGGCTACCCCCTTTTTTTTAAGGTTAACAATTATGAAGAGTTTATCAGTGGGTTTCATTCTTTAGTGAATTCACATACTGACAAGATGAGATAGCTAAGTTCAATTATCTCAAATATCTTGTAAAAAGGGGAACCCTATGAACGGGGGTTAAAAAATTTTCCCCCGGGGGTAAAAAAGGGAATTATGCCCCCAGCCTTACGTGTCTTAGCAGATAATTACCTTGATGCGGGAAAAACCCAAAAGGGTTTGACATGCAGTCTTAAATC
Organism: Cherax destructor; assembly: GCA_009830355.1. Taxonomy (NCBI): domain Eukaryota; kingdom Metazoa; phylum Arthropoda; class Malacostraca; order Decapoda; family Parastacidae; genus Cherax; species Cherax destructor. Next base: position 11,227 of record WNWK01039551.1, read on the forward strand.
AAGCTTGAAACCCCCCAAAAATTGTTTTTTAGACTTACAGTCATTTAGAATCACACTAGACAATAGTCTCAGAACTCTAGGAGTTAAATATGACCTAAGGCAATGGGGGTTGGTTTATCAGTTTTTGGGGGCCCAAGAAAAAATGTCACCACAAACCATTGAACTTTTTAAAAATTATGTTCAATAAACGTTTTTACTTGTGAAGAAATGAGCAATGGTTTACAAACAATAGTCTCATGCATCAATCAAAGACAAAGATGATAAATCCACCAATCCTGTTGTGGATAAAAAACCCCTTTTCAACTCAGTAAAAAAAAGAGTATCCCCCTACTCCCACTAAACCACATAAGGGGAAATCCCATGTAGGCACTTATCCCCCCTTGAAAAAAAGAAAAAAAAGACGTCAAAAAACGTACTCCAAAATTTTTTTTTTGGATGAAACACAAAAAAAAGTATTGCATTCAATACAAAAAAATGGGGGGCACGGAAAGAAGTCTCAACAGAAAAAAAAGATGCACTAAGTGTTTGGGGTGAACAAAAGGGGGGAAATGTTTCACAAAAAATTTTTTTTCAAAAAAAAGGGGTATGCACCATACAGCATTATCCCAACTTTACAACAAACTTTTTCCCCACAGAGTCAGGAAAAAAACCAAACAGCAGCATTAAATGTGAGAGATAAGAAAAAATCAACTGCTCTCCCAATAGCTCAGTAGAGTTACCCAATAAATTAAAAAAAACCAATGTGCTAACACTATTTGATCAAGGCTCACAAAGGTCTTTAAAAATAAAAAAAAGGGTTAAAAAAAATTAAAAAAAAACAACCCCATCCCAAAATACAGTTAGATATACAGTGGCCCCGGGGGTTTTTTTTTTTTCCCCCCCAAACTCGAACAATTTTTGGGGTTTTTTTTTCGTAAGTTTTTGTAATTTTTTTTTTGGGGTCTGAAATGACCAAACCTAATTTAAATTTTCCCCCTTTTGGGGGGAACAAATTGTTGGGGTAACGGCACTCAAACAGCATTCTGGAAAGAATTTTCAAAAAACCCCCGGGGGTCCAGTGTGGCTTTTTTTTTCCCCAAAATTTTGGTAAAGAAATATGACATAGCCAGATTCACTGTTCTTTGGGAAAAGGGGGAAAAAAAGACATTAGAATTTGGTAGTCGATGTTTTTCCTAAGTCAGTGCAGATCCGGGATTAAAAGAAACAGTTGCCCCTAAAGGGCCCCCCCAAAATTTTTCAAGTTAGCCTGTCCGAAAACAGACGGACACAATTAGTCCAATTGATTTAATCATTGGAAGTGATTACATCCTGTTTTGTGGAAAATATAGAAAAAACATGATGTTCACTTGAAAAAAACAGCTGGGGGCCGTATGATATGTCCCCCAAAACCCCCCCAAAAGGGGGAAAAAAGCTGAAATTGATTCAGTAGAAAAGGGAAAAAAAAGAATAACTGCTGATCGTCCACAGCAAAAAATCTTTTGGGGAAAAAATGAATAAACCCCGTTGGTAAGTTGGGGGAAATTTAAAAATGCGATAGGTTTTATGTAAATAAACCAAGCCCACGGGGGGTCTGAGACTTATAACCAAACTTTTTTGGGCACTGTCAAAAAAAGGGTGGACAAAAGGGGTTTTGGGGTTTCCATGGAAATTAAATCCACCACATCTACCTAGAAATTTTTCGGGGTTTTGGGGAAATGAAACCCAAAAAAAATGAGCTCGGGGAAAAACCCAAAAATTTTCTGGCTGTTTTTTTTTTAAAATCATACAAGAACAGTTAGACAATAAATTCATTGAAAATAGTCGAAGGGGAAGGAGACAAATGTCATTATTTATCGCACCATGGAGTCGGGGGAAAAAATTTTGAAACCATTCCCCCATGTGGGGTTTTTTACAAAAACAAAACGGCAAATAAAAAATGGAAAAAGCCTTAAGACTGTCCGATGACCCCCGGCCCCCCCTAAGGGGAAAAAATTTGGGGATGTGCTTTGGGGGAAAATTTTTTACAAACCATATGCCCCCCCAAAAAGGGGGGGTATTTTTAAACTTTTTTAAAAATAGGGGCTAAAAAAATAGATAGAGATTATACTGATTTTGTGGCCAAAAACCCCATGATCCTCAAAGTCCTTTAAAACTTATCATTTCGTTAAAAAAATTTTTTTGGGGCAACATCCTCTCCATTCTTACTAGAAGCTACTCTTCATACACATTTGAAGAAATCTGAAAGTCACTTCAAAGAAATTTAAAGAAAAAATTTTTGTGGATAATCTTAAGGGGCTTGAACAAAAAGGGGGATTTGAAAAAATTTTTCAGAGAAGCTAACAAGGGGTGAAAGAAGCCAAAAAAGTTTGAGGATGTGGGGGAAAAAAAATTTTTAAACAATTAACCCCCTTTTTTTGTGGGGCCCATTCCAAAAAGTTATTCTGTCACAAAATTTTTTAAAAAAAAAAAAAAAAAATAGAGAATCTTTTCCCGATGGTTTTAAAAAAAACCAAAAGGAAAATTTTTTGGGGAAAAAAAAGAATTATGCCCCCCAAAGTTAGCGATTTCAGCGATATACAGTGGTCCCTCGGGCCCCCGAAATTGGCCCGAATGCTGCCCAAAGCCATTGCAACAATTTCTTCCCAAGAAATAATGTCATGTAGGTTAGTCTATTTTAGACCCCCAAAAAAACACTTGGGAAAAAGCACTTACAAAATACACTTACATAAATGTTCAAGTTTTTGGGGGTGCACGAAAACCGAGGGACCACTGTTTTGCATCGGGGATTTTGCTGACTTTGGCCCCCCTTTTTGGCCAATTCCATTTTTTTCAGTCGACCAAAAAAATAGCTATTTCTTTAAAAAACCCTTTGTTTTATCGATTGAGTACAAAAACCAAAAATTTTTTTCCCATTTCAACTACCCACTAAAGTGGTCAGAAATTGGAATTTTTTCCAATTTATGCAAAATAAAAAAAAAGTCAATTTCAAAATAGGGTCCAGAATAAACAATGCAGACATTTCTGGCACTAAAATAAGATTTTTCTGTTCATTAGTCATGTCTTTAGGCCCCTCTTATATTACTCTTGCTTTCTATTTTGATTTTATTCCCCCAAAAAAAAGAAGATTTATTGTTATGCAGACTATGGCATTATTGAAAAAAGGTATAAATAATATCTGTCCTTTGAAAGAATATTAGACTCCCCCCGTTGATGGGGGTTTTGGGGCCTCTGATTTGTTTACTCTTGAAAATTTGGGGAAAACAACACCGCATTTTGAGATCAATTTAAAAGGGCGTTTCATCATGAAACTAATAAAAAACATCTATATTCCTGAAATTTTTTTCCCCCTTCTATCAAATGAGACCATAAAAAAAAGAATAAAAAACCCTAAATACCAAAAAGAAAAAACACCTCAAATTTTTTTTTTTAAACCAAAAAAATTCTGATTTTTTTTTTTTAAGGATTTTTGGTTTTGGGATTTTTTTTTTACAGTGCACCCCTTTTACCACACAGACCCCTTCTTTTTTTTGGGCCCCCACCAGTTTTTTCCCCCCTTTGGGGGAAAACCGCTAAAATTTTTTTTAGTATATATACGCCCCCAAACACTGGCCCCGTAAGAAAATATAAGATGAAACAGTAAAAAGGGGTTTTGGAACTTATAAAAAAAAGTTTTCCCCAAATTGAAATTCCGGGGAAAGCAACAACATGGGGGGGCTTAATTAAAAACACGGGGGAAAACACTTTTGAGCCTAAAAAAAGGGGAAACAAAAATCAAGGGGGACACTCACTAAAAGAGTATACCGTCAGAGGTATCACAATGTTTTGATCCTCTAGGACTCGTCTCACCAATTACCAAAAAAAGGGAAAATGCATGTACAAGATGCGGGGAAACTAAAATGGGGTTTGGGGTGAGAACTTCCCCCAAAAAAATAAGTCAAGAATGGGATGAAAATCCAAGGAGTTGAAACACCTTCATCAAATTAAATTTCCCAGACAAATAGGTCAAGAGGGGAAACAAGTACACATTGCATGTGTTCTGTGATCGTCATCCAGGGGGTTTTGGCGCTGTAGCTTAAAGAGTAATGCTGAAGGAAGTATTTTTAAATTTTTTTTAAAAGGGCCCGGGTTACCCCCTTTTAAGGTCAGAAAAGATCACTTTTGGGAAATGACAGCACTCTATGGGGGTAAAAAAATTTGCTGCCCCATCTCAACAAAGTACTTGATCATCTCACTATTAAAAAAATGTGATCGGGGGTGACAATGAAGCATTTCCCCCGGGGGTTTAAAAAATAAAAAAAAATTGGTCTATGTACAGAATAGAGTAGCAGAAATAAGAGATGCAGAAAAACTATCACTTTCTCCACTTTTTCCCCACACAAGAAAACCCCATTTTACATGTTGTTACGGGGGGGTCCCACTCAAGAAATTTTTTAGATAATAAATTATGGCTCCACGGACCCCTGGCTCTCTAATGAAAAAAAACTGGCCACAGCAAAAAAAACACATTTGCCCGGGGAAAAACAGTCTGCTTGAACACAGCAAAAAAAAGTCTGTTTAAATACTACAGACACAAAAGGGAAAAAGTCATTGATGAATCTAAATTTTTTCTTTGGGTAAACTTAAGTTACAGCTCCTTTTTTTTAAAAATTTTTTAAAAAAAACCTATTATGAATTACTTGAAAACCCCTTAAAACTGGATAAAGTTAATACAGAAAATTTTTTCTACAGAGTATAGTTTTTTGGGAAAATCAGGATAAATCTCCAAAGAAACCTGTATGTTTAAAATTTTTTTGACTTTATCTCACTCAGAAAAGATTATAAGATGTCGGGGAAGAATTCATAATTTTCATACCTAAGGAAAAATACATCCAGTATTATCCCAAAGAATCTTTTAACAAGACTGATTTTTCAGAATCCCCCCCCGTAAAAAGGGTTAAAAGGGGGGTTAGCTGGGCACTCTGTCTATACGACAATCCTACTGGATACCTTGGTACAAAGTGTGAAGAAACAAAAAAGGGGCTGTATTACAGTGGTACCCCGACTTACGATATTAATCCGTCAGAGAGGGCATTTTTAAGGCAAAAAATTTTCCCGAATAAATTTTTCCCCCCTAAGAAATAAGGGGGAAAAAAATTTTTAATTTTTAAAAACTTCCAAAAGTAGTTAAATAAAATTTTTTTTAGAATTTTTTTACATTAAATAATAAAAATTTAATATAGAATACCTTAAAAACACATGTAAATATTGAACAATAACTTTTATTTTCATTTATTGAAGAGTTGTTGATGTGTGGGGGACGGAGGAGGAGAAGGTGGAGTAGTATTTTGTGTTTGGAAGGGGAATCCTCCAAACAGCAGGTACCAAGTCCTTTTTTGGGGTTACTTCCCCCTTTTTTTTGAATGCCACTAGGACCAGCTTGGGGTCCCACCTCTTTCTAAACCCAATTTTTTTCCCGGGAGCTCTGTGTCTGGCGATTTTTTTAAAACATCCCTGAAATGACACACCACTGTGTCATTGTACAGGTTTCCAGCACGGCCTGCAACAGCATGGTTAGGGTGATATTCATCCATAAATGCTTGCACATCCCCATTTGGCACAGATCTCCCTAATCCTTGAAGAAGGCACATTCTTCCATTTTTTCCCCCTCCTCCTCCTCTGAACCATTGTCCTGACCACTGGTTTTTGTTCCAGTTGCTGTTGAAGCTCTTTCAGATCTTCAGGGGTTTGCTCTTCCTTTTTCTCCTCCACCAACTGGGGTTTCCCCTCCCCCCCCACTCCCTCTAACCCCAAAGACTTGCCCAATTCCACAATTTTTTCCACAACAGGCTCAGGCTCAGGGTCATGGGGTCCCGAGGTTCAGCCCCAAAAACCCCTTTTTAAAACCCCCCTAGGAAAAGTCTGGCCACCCTTTTTTCCCGGCAGAGTTCAAAGTCCTGGTAGTCACTCCTCCCAAGCCTTACCTATAAGGTGTAAAACAATCAGCATATGGAAATGGTTTTTCCAAAATTTCTTAGGGAACATGTTTGGGGCACTCAAAAAACTTTGAAACATTGCTTTTTGGGGGAGAGTTTTTTTAAAAAAGGAAAACCTGTGGTCCATGGGCTGGGGGGAGAGGAGGGGATTAGGGGGGAAGAACTTCACTTTGATGAATTTTCCCCCCCAAATTTTTTTACAAGTTTGGAGGATGACAA
>WNWK01039552.1:0-17394 GCA_009830355.1 Cherax destructor
AGAAGAGAGAGTTCTTCTCAAGAGTGTCTGTGTGTGGACCCCAAGTCCTCTGCTGTCTGGCTCTCCAATGACCTCATGACTTCGATCCAACCCATGACTTCAACCCCCATGACCTCATGACTCCATGTACTCTCAGACCCCGACCTCATGTACCTCATGATCCAGTACTCCCATGTACCTCATGACCTCATGACCCCAACCTCATGTCCCCCCTTGACCTCTGACTCCTATGTACCTCGTGTATCCAGTTGTATTCTCATCACCCATGCACCTCAAGAATGTATAGTAGGTAGATAGGAAAAAGAAAAAAAAATAAAAAAAAGGGAAAAAGGAAGGAGAAGAAAGAGGAAGAGGAAGAGAAAGAGGAAGAGGAAGAGAAGGGGAGGAAGAGAAAGAGGAGGAGGAGGAAGGGGAGGAGGAAAAGGGAAGAGGAAGAGGAAGGGGAAGAGAAGGAGGAGGAAGAGAAAGAGGAGGAGGAAGTGGAGGAGGAGGAAGAAGGGGAAAGGGAAGAGGAGGCAGAGGAAATTTAAATTTCCTGTAACGATTGAGGTATTTTTTAAAATTTTTGTCTCATTGTATCCCCTTTTGACACTGTTGTTCCAGTGAGAGAGGAGAAAAGAGAGAGGGGAAGGAGGAGGAAAAGGAGGAGAGAGAGAGGAGAGAGGGGGGAGAGAGAGAGTGAGAGAGTGAGGAGATAATAGAGAGGGGAGAAAAGTGAGAGAAGAGAGGGGAGAGAGAAAAAGTGGGGGGTGGGGGGGGAACTGGGGAAAAAAGGGGGGAAAGGAAACCCCTTCTTTGTGTGTGTGTGTGTACTCACCTAGTTGTGGTTGCGGGGGTCGAGTCACAGCCCGGGCCCTTCATTTTCACTAGCCCCACTTGTCACTCTTCTTGCTCCATGACATTATCAATCCCAAAGTAAGATCCGCCCCACTACACGCCCCCCAGACTATTCCACTTCCCGACCACCGGGCTGAAAAATACTTCCAAAATCCCCGTGATTCATCTGAGCTTTAACTCCCAATTTTTTTTTTTGTGTGTGTGTGTGTGTGTGTGTGTGTGTGTGTGTGTGTGTGTGTGTGTGTGTGTGTGTGTGTGGGGGTGGCCCCGGGGAAAAACTATTATTTTTTAAAATTGATGACAAATTAATTCGGCTTTTTTAAAAGCCATTGACGAGATTGAAAAAATACGAGGGGCAAACCACGGGCGAGGATAGTTTGATGTTTGGTGGAGGGTAGGGGGGGGGTAAGGGGGAGGATAGGGAGGGTAGGGGGGAGTAGGGAGGGGCGGTAGGGGTAAAAGGGGGTGGTAGGCAGGATAGGGGGGGAGTAAGGGGGTATGGATAGCAGGATAGGGTGAGTAGGGAGTATGGATAGGCAGGATAGGGTGATAGGAGTATGGATAGGCAGGATAGGTGAGTAAAGGAGATGGATAGGCAGGATAGGGGGAGTAAGGGAGTATGGATAGCAGGATAGGGGTGAGTAGGGAGTATGGATAGCGGATAGGGGTGAGTAAGGAGTATGGATAGGCAGGATAGGGGTAGGTAAGGGAGTATGGATAAGAGGATAAGGGTGGAGTAAGGGAGTATGGATAGGCAGGATAGGGGTGAGTAGGAGTATGGATAGGCAGGATAGGGGTGAAGAGGGAGTATGGATAGGCAGGATAGGGGTGAGTAAGGGAGTATGGATAGGCAGGATAGGGGTGATAAGGAAGTATGGATAGGCAGGATAGGGTGAGTAAGGGAGTATGGATAGGCAGGATAGGGGTGAGTAAGGGGTATGGATAGGCAGGATAGGGGTGAGTAAGGAGTATGGATAGGCAGGATAGGGGTGAGTAAGGGTATGGATAGGCAGGATAGGGGGTGAGTAAGGGAGTATGGATAGGCAGGATAGGGGTGAGTAAGGGAGTATGGATAGGCAGGATAGGGGGTGAGTAAGGGAGTATGGATAGGCAGGATAGGGGTGAGTAAGGGAGTATGGATAGGCAGGATAGGGGTGAGTAAGGGAGTATGGATAGGAGGATGGGGTAGTAAGGGATGGATAGGAGGATAGGGTATAGAGATGGATAAGGGATAGGGTGAGTAAGGGAGATGGATAGCAGGATAGGGGTAGAAGGAGTATGGATAGGCAGGATAGGGGTGAGTAGGGAGTATGGATAGGCAGGATAGGGGTGAGTAAGGGAGTATGGATAGGCAGGATAGGGGTGAGTAAGGGAGTATGGATAGGCAGGATAGGGGTGTAAGGGGATGGATAGGCAGGATAGGGTGAGTAAGGAGATGGATAGCAGGATAGGGAAGGGAGTATGGATAGCAGGATGGGTGAGTAAGGGAGTATGGATAGAGCAGGATAGGGGTGAGTAGGGAGTATGGATAGGCAGGATAGGGGTGAGTAGGGAGTATGGATAGGCAGGATAGGGGTGAGTAAGGGAGTATGGATAGGCAGGATAGGGTGGTAGAGTATGGATAGAGGAAGGGGTGAGTAGGAGTATGATAGGCAGGATAGGGGAGTAGGAGTATGATGAGGAAGGTAGTAAGGAGTATGATAGCAGGATAGGGTGAGTAAGGAGATGATGGCAGGATAGGGATAGGATAAAGGTGAGTAAGGGAGTATCAGGAATAGGAGGTATAGGAGCATGGATAGTAGGAGTGGAGTATGGAGTATGATAGCAGGATAGTGGGTGAGATAGGGGATGGTATAGGAATAGTCAAGATGGATAACAGATAGGGTGAGTATGGGAGTATGGATAGCAAGGATAAGGGGGTCAGAAGTAGGGAGATGGATAGGCAGATAAAAAAAATGAGATAAGTATGAGAAGATGAAGCAGATATAGAAGGAGTATGGATAGGCAGGATAGGGGTAGAGTAAGGAGAATCTGAAATACAGGATAGGAGTACATGAACGGATATAAGTGATCAGATAGGTGAGTAGGAGTATGGATAGGCAGGATAGTGAGATGCATAGAGGATAACATACAATCAGATAGGAGTAAGACATGGAACAGGATGAGATGTGCAGTAGAGTATGGATAGCAGATAGGGTAGCAGTAGAGGAGTATATAGCATGGGATAGTGGTGAGCAGGAGCTGGAACATAAACTAACACAAAACATAAAAACACAACTCACACAAAACACAACTCACACAAAACACAACTAACATAAAAACACAACTAACATAAAACACAACTCACACAAAACACAACTCACACAAAACACAACTAACATAAAACACAACTCAACATAAAACACAACTCACACAAAACACAACTCACATAAAACACAACTAACATAAAACACAACTCACACAAAACACAACTAACACAAAACACAACTCACACAAAACACAACTAACACAAAACACAACTAACATAAAACACAACTAACACAAAACACAACTAACACAAACACAACTCACACAAAACACAACTCACATAAAACACAACTAACATAAACACAACTCACACAAAAAACAACTAACACAAACACAAATCACACAAAACACAACTCACATAAAACACAACTAACATAAAACACAACTCACACAAAACACAACTAACACAAAACACAACTCACACAAAACACAAATCACACAAAACACAACTCACACAAAACACAACTCACACAAAACACAACTAACACAAAACACAACTCACACAAAACACAACTCACACAAAACACAACTAACACAAAACACAACTAACACAAAACACAACTCACACAAAACACAACTCACACAAAACACAACTCACACAAAACACAACTCACACAAAACACAAATCACACAAAACACAACTCACACAAAACACAACTCACACAAAACACAAATCACACAAAACACAACTCACACAAAACACAACTCACACAAAACACAACTCACACAAAACACAACTCACACAAAACACAACTCACACAAAACACAACTCACACAAAACACAACTCACACAAAACACAAATCACACAAAACACAACTCACACAAAACACAAATCACACAAAACACAACTAACACAAAACACAAATCACACAAAACACAACTCACACAAAACACAACTCACACAAAACACAACTCACACAACTTATATACAATTCACTGAGGAGAAACCCCACAAAATTCCCTCATTTTATCTCACCAACTTGATCTTCTTCCCCGCCAGTTATCTTGCTTATAAAGTTTGGACGGGAACATTCCCCAGACACCCACAATTTTCCTCCCTAAGACAACCTTAAGAGGACAGGGGAAAAATTCTGCATTGTAGGGGAAAAAAATCCCTACATTGGCTGTAGTTGTCTGGCGGGGAAATTCCTCGCTCGCTCAGTATTTTCTAGTTGGAGGGACATTTATGTGGTGCAGGGAATATTCCCAGCCAGACGACAGTTTTACCCTGAAACAATATAATCTAATCCCTGCTTAGTTTTTCTAGATTTACATAATCTAGTTTATATTAAAGATGGCGGGGAAGAATGTAGATGGTGGGGGTACACACACACACATTAATATTTAATATATATATATATATATATATATATATATATATATATATATATATATATATATATATATATATATATATATATGTAATGGAATAGGTGATATATTAGTGAAAGCAGTTAAGAGTTTTTACTAGGACAGTGAGGCTTAGGTTACAGTGTGTAGGAGAGAGGAAGATTATTTCCCAATAAAAGTAGGCCTTAGAAAGGTATGTGTGATGTCACCATGGTTGTTTAACATATTTATAGATGGGGTTGTAGACGAGGTGAAGGCTGGGGAGGTGTGTGTTGGGGAAGGGGGGGTTACTGAGTGCGAGTTGTCACAGTTGCTTTTTGCCGATGACTCTGTTCTTTATAGAGGTTCCGAAGACAGGTTGTAAAGGCTGGTGGACGAGTTTGGGAGGGCGTGTGAGAGAAGGAAATTAAAAGTAAACATAGAAGAGAGCGAGGTGATGAGAGTAACAAAAAATCTAGGTAATGAAAGATTGGACATAAGATTAAAGGAAGGGAGTATGTAGGAAGTAAATGTGTTCTGGTATTTGGGAGTGAAAGTGTCAACAGACAGTCGGTAAAAACACGAGGTAAACCTTAGAACAGAAGAGGTGATGAAAGCGGGTGGTGTACTTGCCTGGGGTCTACCTGGAGGGTGTTCCAGGGGTCAACGCCCCCGCGGCCCGGCCCATGACCAGGGCTTATAGTGTTGAGGCATCTGTGGAAAGAGAGAAGTTTATCTATAGAGGCCCTAGCAGTGTTGTGTGGGTGTGAAGGATGCTACAAGCAGTAGAGATGTCGTGCTTGAGAGCAATGTGTGGTGTGAATATTATGCAGGGAACTGGAAGCATGGGGACTAGAAGGTGTGGGATTACCAGAGGTATAATTCAGAGGACTGAGGAGGGTTTGTTGAGGTGGCTTGAACCTTTAGAAAGGATATAGCAGAATTGAATGAACAAGTTGGTGTCTGAGTCTGTTTTAACTTACAGCTGTGACGTACTGCACATGAGAATCGCCTCTCAGATGACGTCTGTCCACACTGTTAGTTCGTCTTAGTATTTTATACTTCATAATCATGTCTCCTCTGGTCCTTCTCTCCTCTAGTGTGGTCAGGTTTAGTTCCTCTGGTCTCTCCTCATAGCTCTTCCTCTCAGCTCTGGGACTAGTTTCCTTGCAAACCATTGCACTTTTTCCAGCTTCTTGACATGTTTTATCAGATGTGGGTTCTACACTGGCGCTGCGTACTCCAGGATGGACCTGACATATGCTGTGTATAGTGTCGTCAATGATTCCTTGTTGAAGTTCCTTCTTGTTACATATTACTTGATCCACTGTAGTGCCTTTCCCTGGTATTGCTGCCTGCTGCTCTAGCTCCTGTCCCAGTATCTTGTGAGGTACTGTATAGAACATCTTACAGTACAAAAACATACAGTCCAGCATCCCTCTCTCTCCTGGCTAACTTTCCTTACCTTGTCACGCAACTCCAGTGGATTTGTGAGACAAGATTTACCATCTCTAGAACCTGGCTGCTTGTTTCTAAAATTGCTCCTCTCCAGGTGTGTGTGTGTCTGTACTCACCTAATTGTCGCTGCAGGGGTCGATTTGTCGTGTCAGTATCATATATACACTTGTGTAGTGTATCTTTCCTCTTACTTATACAGCTGGCCCCTTTGCGTGTGACGTCACGGTACCCGCTGACGTCAGAGGCTCAGCGCATGTGCACAGCCTCTCATAGAGGCACTCCCTCACTAACGTTAGACCTACAGGCGAGACAGACGGTGTGGCTGGACTCTCCTTCACTTACTGTAAATATACCGTAACCATCCAACAAGGAGTATCTTTGACCTCCTATATATCTCTCTCAAGACCCACGCGACAAGTGGTGAACAGCGGCGTGCCGTAATTTTTATCGATTACGATGTTATAGAGAGATAGACTACGACAAGCAAGCAAACAGCCTCCAGACCGACCACGTTACCAGCTACCTACATCCAAGAAGTCTACTTATCTACAGTATCTCCTGGTCAGCTAAGTGCCTTATTTAATTTTGCTAAAACCTACGAGGGGTTGACCCGGGTTTTGCAAATTCTGTACGAGTAAGCCAGTGAGGGGAGAGTCCCATTCAAGCCAGTTAAGCCACCACCAGTTACGTCAGCTTAGGCTTAAGCCAGCTTCTACCTTGCTGTGCTAATTTGTCACAAGATTCCAAGCCAGTCAATCTGTGTGAAAATATTCTACTAAGCCAGCAAGCCACTCTGCTGTCTGAGAAGTAAGCCACGTGAGTTCACGCATTTATACCACCTTTGTACTCCAGTGTATTGCTGTTCTGTGTACAATACCATCCCCGTGGTATTCCTGGGTTATTCAAGCCACCCTGGGTTAAGTTCATGTAAACGGCGTAAGCCACAGGCGCACGCGGGAAGCAGTGTGGGCTAACCCTACCAGCCACCACCCCCCCACCACCCACGCTAAGGCAGACGACCAGACCACGTGCATCCACCACCACCCTCCACCACCATTCTTCAGTCATCGATCTCCAACCTAGAGACATTTATTGTGTTGTTGTTTTATTTTTCAGATAATCTATAGACAATTTCGTGTGTTGAGACAATTTCTGCGAGTTACATAAATTTTGAGTTATCCTAGGAAGTGTTCTGTGTTAAATTAATTATTTGCATTAATTTTTGATTTCACTAGTATTGTCTCTTGTTAATTATTGCGTTATAATTTCTGTGAATTTCGTTGTGTTACTAAGTATGCAGTAAGTACAGTTTTGTTAAAGTTATCTTGTGTTCCAGTATTCCACCAAGTAGTAATTTTTAAAAGATTTTAAAAATTTTTCCCCAGCATTACCCATGTGTTGTTGAATTTTCTGTTTTGTTAATTATTGTGTTCCACCAAGTGTACTATCCCAGAGTTATTTTTATTATCTTACCCTTGTTTGTTAATGTTTTAATTGTGTAATTAATTAATTTTGCTTGCCCCAGTAACTACATATTGTTTTCTCCTCCAAGCAATTTTTAATTTTTATCAGTAATATTCCCTGCTAATTCTTATGTGTTGCAGTCAGTGTTATTTTTCCCTTGCACCTGCTATTGTTTTGTGTACTTGTTCTTTTTGTATAGTGCTAATGTGCCTTCATTTTGCAGATTAGTGATTAAACTTACTGAAGATATTATTTTGATCCAATAATTACTTGTTTATAGTCAACAAGAGCATGACTTTGTAGAGGCAGTAAGTAACTGTTCTGTGCCTTGATGAGTATCTTCCAGCTGATGTAAAAGTTAAAACCATTTTATTGTCATTAATTTTCATTTGTTTTTCATGTGTTTGAACAAATTCACTCTTAAGTTTGTCTAAAGTCAGTGTTTTTAGTAAATTGTTCAGTAACTGTTGCATTGAGTTACCTTGCTTTGCTTGCAATTAAGAGTAAGAGTGTTCAAACTATTTTATTTCTAATATCTTTGTGTTGTGTGAAAATAATTTACCCCAGTGTGAATTTTTTTTTCAATCAGTCATTCCTGAAATTGATTTTGTGTAAAGTAAATTCGCCAGTATTCACCTTGTTTTATCAATTTTGTTGTGTTTAATTGTTCTAGTAACTTGTCATTTCCTAAGAGTAATAAGTATTATTCCAGTGAACTTCTAGAGATTCAAGCAGTAAAGTTATTTTAATTTATTGCCAGTGAACAATTCTATCGAATTGTTTTATCAGATTGTTGCTAGTGCCATAAGCATTATTGAATTCTTTTAATTAGTTGTGCATTTAATTCTTTTATTGTGTTGAAATTTTGTTGATATTTAAAGAAAAGAAAACTCATTTTGCTGTTCAAGTTAAAGCTAGATTGTTTTATCTTAGTGTGTTGCATTTTCTTGCCAAGTCAATTTCCAGTGAGTTATCTTTTCTTTAGTGTTATTGTGCTATTATCCGTGTTACTCATGCAGAATAGTTAATAATTACTATCAGTTAAGCTATATTGTGCCATATACTTGTGTAAATTTTGCTTTCAATTCGATTCTCGTTTAATTGCTCAGTCATGTCTCAAGTAAATTCAAGTGATAACTGTGTGTTTTCTGCCAGTCAAGGCATTGAAGTTCTAGTAACCATGTGCGATAATACTGTGTGTATTGCCATTCAGCGCCATAATGATAATGAGTCAGTAAACAGCCCTCATAGTCCCTTAATGACTGAAAGACAGTCTCTAGCCTTTGAACAATGTGTTTGTTCTTCCAGCTTGTATCAGAGAATTGCCAGAGTGATGCGGAATGTGAAGTTCAGATTAGTTCTTGTAGAAAGTATGTGTTTTACTTGTTAACGTAGCCGAGCGGTCAAGGCACTAGTATTACTGTCACTCCTGTCTGGAATTCAGCCCCTACAATATCGTGCATGCAAGATAGCGTTCAGATGCCTAGGGTGCCAGAGGTATCCCGGACCGCCTTGAGTACTGAGTCTATCCTTGCAATGTTGCTAGTTCAAGTAGTAGTTCCTCTCCAGGGGACGCTTTGTTGAAGAAAGACTGTTTGAATGAGTTATAGCATCTCTCGCTGATGCAAAAGCAATTGCAGAAAGCCGTTTCTGTTGCTAGTGTATTCACTAGAGTGCCAGTTGTTGTCCCTCGTGTTCCAGATAGTGTTCCTTCCAGTTGACAGTAAGCCTTTGCAGAGTAAAGTGTCGTGTGTCGAGTAATTCTTACCAGCAGTAAGAGATAGTGAGAGCCGTTCTCCTTTGCTCATACTTTGTGTCCTTGAGCTAACTATTTCAACCGGGGAGAGATCCATCCACTCCACCGAGTCTGTTCATTCCTTCAGTAGGAAAGTGATTATAAGTTGATCAAAACCGAGTTGTTCATTCCTCCAGTAGGAAAGTGATCATAAGTTGTGAGCTAAAGATAGAAAATTAGAAAATCCAGTTTAGAACCGAATTATTGACTGTGTGTTTTGTTATTAGATTTCCAGTATCTAGCAAGATGTTTGTGTGTTCAAGTTCTCTCTGAGTTCTGAGTTTTAACAGTATAAACCGTGTTAGCCGAGTTTATCTTTCCTGTTAAAACTTCTTCCCTGTAAATATTTATTCTTCCTCAGAAGCCGAAGAGTGCATGAATATACATCCATTGATCGATCAAATTTGCAATTGTATTATATATAATCCATTATATCTAGATCCATTAAATTTATCTTATGTACCATTAACGTAAGAAGTGCGAGAGTAAGATTATTCTTGATCAGTTCAAAGTTATAATGTGTTTGCTATTGTATAGATTCATCCAGTACCACCTGTCTGTTCAGCCTATAGAGTTGTATAGTATGCCGAGACGTCATACGATAACATGGCCGAGCTGTCGTGTCAGTATCATATATACACTTGTGTAGTGTATCTTTCCTCTTACTTATACAGCTGGCCCCTTTGCGTGTGACGTCACGGTACCCGCTGACGTCAGAGGCTCAGCGCATGTGCACAGCCTCATATAGGCGGGCTGCCTCACTAACGTTAGACCTACAGGCGAGACAGACGGTGTGGCTGGACTCTCCTTCACTTACTGTAAATATACCGTAACCATCCAACAAGGAGTATCTTTGACCTCCTATATATCTCTCTCAAGACCCACGCGACAGATTCATAGCTCCTGGCCCCGCCTCTTCACTGGCCGTTACTCGGTCACTCTACCCGCTCCATGAGCTTTATCATACCTCTCCTTAAAGCTATGTATGGATCCTGCCTCCACTACATCACTTCCCAGACTATTCCACTTCCTGACAAACTCTGTGTGTGTGTGTGTGTGTGTTCACCCTTCTAGCCTCGTGGACTCTTTCGTACACATTCTTAAAGCTACGTATCTTGGTCTATCTTGTGGTATGTTTGAACAACTGTCATGTACCTGAGAGGCCGTCCAGGTATGAATACAGCAGTATTGAAGGACGATCTCATTCCCCTCTTTCATTCCCCTCTTCCCCCCTTACATTAATCTGTTTCCCCCCTTTTCATATCCTGCACCCTGCCTTCTCAAGCCTCTCTCCCCTTGTTTTCCCCTCACCCTGGGTTTTACCCCTCTCCCTGCCTCTCTTGTGCCCTTCCAAACCTTTACACCCCTCACCTTCTCTTACTCCCTCTCCCTTCCATCATTCTTTTTTGTTTACCTTCCTCTTAACGCCTCTTTAATTACCTTCCTATACTCTCCTCATTTCGTAGCAAAAGAAACATACAAACAAGAACAAATTAGAAAAATACTCCCAGGATGTATATATATATATATATATATATATATATATATATATATATATATATATATATATATATATACATCCAGTAGACAGCACCACACTTACACCACAACCACTGATCCAGTAGACATATATAGTTTTGTAAAACAATTTTATATTTTTGTATTTCTGATGTTCTTAAAATACACGAATTACATCCTGATTATTACTGAAGAGGGAATAAGATATCCTGGTTTCTTGTAGATGTTTACTGAAGACGTTGTATGTGGAGGTGTATACACAGTGTGTATACACCGCGCCAGGTGTATGTCATTGTGTATACACTGGGAGTTCCATCTTTCAGGTATGACAGTATTCTTGACTGGTGGTGAACAGTCTTAATAACTTCTCGTGTAGTCGATAGGTTTTAAACCCTTACCATCCCCCTCCATTAACCGACCAGCCATATGGGATGCTGTGGTTAATGTGTGTGAATTGTGAGGCATGTGTAACCATGTTTCAGTGAGAGCTATGAGGCTGGGGTTCTTGAAGTACGCCTGTGTGTTAAGTGCTATCAGCTGAGGTGTCATGATTCAGGAGAGAGAGAGAGACAGAGAGAGAGAGAGAGATGTATCTCCCTGCCTCCCTCCCCTCAGTATATATGAAAACTCCCTCCCTACAGAGCTCGTGGGTATGCTATAATTGAATATTCACATAACTGAGGGCAAGGAACATTATTTGCGGGCGCTGATGATAGAAGGAGGGAGGGAGGGAATAAAGGAGGGAGCTTTGAGAAAAGGAGGGTGAGAAAGGGAGGAAGAAGATGGGGGAAAGGAAAAGAGTTAGAAAGGAAGACAGAAACAGAGAAGAGGATAGGTGGAAGAGGGAGTGTGTGTGTGTGTACATATTGAACCTTGCCAGTCTTCCTGTACTGGGATCGAGTCCTGCTGAGTGCGATCTTTCTCTGTATATACCCGCCTGTTTCTGCCTGGTATTATTTTTTACAGATTTATTCCTATTTTTTTTTCATTAACAATGATATGATTTTTATTTTTGGATCAAAACTAACTCAGAAACCTAACCTAACTTAACTTAACCTCACTAAAACTAGCAATTTTTTTTTACCTGTATTCTGCTATGGATATCATTGGTCAACTAATATATATATATATATATATATATATATATATATATATATATATATATATATATATATATATATATATATATATGTCGTGCCGAATAGGTAAAATTGGTCAATTATAAAGAACTCATTTAAAATTAAGCCCTTTCTAAAATTTTCTCTTATACGTTTAAATATATATTTTTTCATTAATGTCAATGTAAAGATTAATAATTTTGTACCAAAAGAACCTTAGAAAACTTACCTAACCTTATTATAACAAGCGCAATTTATCCTAATCCAGCTAAATATATTGTAGATAACTTTACAATAATTTAATAATAAACAAACACAATGAAATATATTATTTTTCATTAGGTTCACAATGGTTTTCGCGAAATTATTGTATACACAAATTTTGCTTGCCTTATTCGGCAAGAAGAGCGTTGCTATTTAAGCCACAATCTCAAGTTTTACCTATTCGGCACATAATATATACTATATATATATATATATATATATATATATATATATATATATATATATATATATATTAAAATACATATATATATATATATATATATATATATATATATATATATATATATATATATATATATATATATATATATATATATACACTCAGTCACCACCACAATCAGTCACCACCACAATCAGTCCCCACCACAATCAGTCACCACCACAATCAGTCACCACCACAATCAGTCACCACCACAATCAATCACCACCACAATCACCCCCACACTCACCACTATGCCCATCGCAACCGTCAACAAATCTATTCAATTCATTCCCCAACCCCCTACCCTTACCACCACCACCCTCTCCCCTACCCCCACCACCACCACCCTCTCCCCAACCCCCACAACCACCACCCCCTCCCCTCCCCCTACCCCCATTACACACGTTACCATCTCTCTGAGAATTACTTCGTCAGTATCGACTGCCGAATCCGTTGCCTTGACAACGTCAGCGAGGCGTTACCCCTCTAATGTCAGCTTCGTCAGGAGGCTCTTCAGATGCCTTCGCAGGATTTATGGGTCTTTGAAGTCTTTCGTGTGAGCTTCAGAGAGCTTCGGGAGATTTTAGAAACCATTCAGAATACCTTGGGAGCCTTCAGAAGACTTCAGGAGCCCTCGAAAGACTTCAGAATCCTTCAGACGCGTTCGGGCATTTCAGCAGCCTTTTTGAGGCCTACAGAGATTTTCAGGGGCCTTCAGCATCTTTCACAATTTTCAAAAGCCTTCGGAAGCCCATGAAAATTGACTTAGAGAAATCTATATATATATATATTCATTCCACTTCTATACGCACTACCAACATTGGATACAAATACAAGAAAATACAACAGTAAATAACATAGACCAGAAATACCTAAGCTGTAAAAGCAAGGTATTTCTGGCGGTTTAGCATGGAAAGGAACACCAGGTTGGGTATGTAAGACTTCTGAAACTTTTTCACCCGTGAGACTGTTAGAGGAGACAGCTGCACATGGTATCGCAGGAAACTTCTCTCCTGAATATTTCATCGTTTTCACGGCGTTTTCTGACACGTTCGACACTTTAGGCGCAGTAAGCATATAAGTAACACTTGGTAAAAACACTTCATAGAAACCAAGAAATGTGATTTGTTGGAGAGTTTGAAGCAGTGTTCTACATAGCATTGTTGTTGGTGTTGTAGGTCCCGGGCCCTGGGTCCTGGTACCTGGGTCCTTGGTCCTGGGTCCTGGAACCTGGGACCTTGGGCTAGGCAGGTCAGGTGTGAGCATAAGACAGGCAGGTCAGGTGTGAGCACTAGCCAGGTAGGTCACATGTGAGGATAAGACAGGCAGGTCAGGTGTGAGCACTAGTCAGGCAGATCACATGTGAATATGCCATTAATGTCAGCTATGGTCTGTATAAGTTGTATCATGTACTTGTAGAAATAAAGATATTATTATTATTATTATTATTATTATTATTATTATTATTATTATTATTATTATTATTAAGAAGTGTAGGCTGTCAGTAGTACCGTCCGATGTAATGCTGTGGTGTAAGTGTGGTGATGTCTACTGGATCAGTGGTTGTGGTGTAAGTGTGGTGATGTCTACTGGATCAGTGGTGACCACTTGGTGACTCGGGTTCATGTGAATATCTTCGGTAAACCGGAGTTTAGATGACTGGTCGTAACAGTAACAGTAACAACAGTAGTAACAGCGATAGTAACAACAGTAGCAGTGGCAATAACAGCAGTAACAGCGATAGTAACAATAGTAGCAGTGGCAATAACAGCAGTAACAGCGATAGTAACAATAGTAGCAGTGACAATAACAGCAGTAACAGCGATAGTAACAACAGTAGCAGTGGCAATAACAGCAGTAACAGCGATAGTAACAACAGTAGCAGTGACAATAACAGCAGTAACAGCGATAGTAACAACATAGCAGTGGGAATACAGCAGTAACAGCGATAGTAACAATAGTCAGTGACAATAACAGCAGTAACAGCGATAGTAACAACAGTAGCAGTGGCAATAACAGCAGTAACAGCGATAGTAACAACAGTAGCAGTGGCAATAACAGCAGTAACAGCAATAGTAACAACAGTAGCAGTGCAATAACAGCAGTAACAGCGATAGTAACAACAGTAGCAGTGGCAATAACAGCAGTAACAGCGATAGTAACAACAGCAGCAGTGGCAATGACAGCAGTAACAGCGATAGAAACAACAGTAGCATGGCAATAACAGCAGTAACAGCGATAGTAACAACAGTAGCAGTGGCAATAACAGCAGTAACAGCGATAGTAACAACAGCAGCAGTGGCAATAACAGCAGTAACAGCGATAGTAACAACAGTAGCAGTGGCAATAACAGCAGTAACAGCGATAGTAACAACAGTAGCAGTGGCAAAACAGCAGTAACAGCGATAGTAACAACAGTAGCAGTGGCAATAACAGCAGTAACAGCGATAGTAACACAACAGGCATAACAGCAGCAACAGGAGTAACAACAAGCAGCAATAACAGCAGTAACAGCGTAGTCAACAGCAGGCAAAACAGCAGCAGCAATAACAGCAACAGGATAACAGCAGCAACAAGAGTAACAGCAGCAGCAATATCAACAACAAAGCAGCAGTAACAACAGCAATAAACAGCAATAACAGAAACAACAGCAGTAAAGTAACAGCAAAAAAAGAGCAGTAACAACAGCAGCAACAACAGTAGTAACACAGCAACAGCAACAGCAGTAGCAGCATCAACAACAGCAGCAACAACAACAACAGCAGCAGCAACAACAAGTAGCAACAACAACAGCAGTAACAGCAACAACAACAGTAACAGCAACAACAGCAGTAGCAACAACAACAACAGCAACAACAGCAGCAGTAACAGCAACAACAACAGTAACAGCAACAACAGCAGAAGCAGCAACAACAACAGCAACAACAGCAGCAGTAACATCAACAACAGCAGTAACAGTAACAACAGCACAACAGTAACAACAGCAGTAACAGGAGCAACAGCAGCAACATCAGTAACAACAAGAGCAATAACATCAGCCCGCAACAACAACGAGTAACAACGCGCAACAGCAACAGCGCAACATCAACAGCAACAACAGCGTAAAGGAACAGCAGTAACAGCAACAGCAAACAACAGGGGAAAAAGCGGGGAAAAGCCCAAAAACAGTAACAACGGCAGCAACAGCAACAACGGGCGCAACAACAACAGGGCAGCAACAACAACAGGGCAGCAACAACAAAGGGCAGCGCAACAAAGCAGTAACCGCAAAAACAGTCAAGCAACAGCAACAACAACATCAACAACGCAGCAACAAAGCAACAACAGTAACAGCAACAACAGCAACAACAGCAACAACAGCAACCGCAACAACAACAGCAATCAGTAACAGCAACAACAGTAACAGCAACAACGTAACAGCAGCAACGCAACAACAACCTAACATAACAGCAAAAGGACAAACAGCAACACAACAACAGCAACAACAGCAGCAACAACAGCAACAACAGCCCACCAAGACAGGTTCCACTAACCCTTTTCCGTTCCATTTGGGAAAACCGAGAACAGTTCCCAATTTGTTCCAGCTTGGTCATGACTACGAGAGGGGAAAACCCCACCCACACGCCCACCCCACGCCCACCCTAAACCCCCCACCCACCCCACGCCCACCTTCCGCCCCTCTCTCTCCGGCTTTTTTAACTCCCTCACCTTTAAAGCATATCTCATGTGTGGTAGTGGGAGGAAGGTACTGGAGGGGGTTTAGTGGAGGGGAAAGGGCTGGAGGGGATATAGTGGAGGAAGGTACTGGAGGGGATATAGTGGGGAAGGACTGGAGAATAGTGGGGGGAAAGGTTGGGGGGTATATAGGGGGAAGGGATGGAGGGTATTAGTGGAGGAAGGTACGGGGTATATATGGGGGGGAAAGGGACTGGGGGTATATAGTGGGGGGAAGGTATGGAGGATATAGTGGGGAAGGTACTGGAGGGGGAAAAGGGAGGGAAGGTGATGGAGGGTATATAGTGGGGGGAAGGTACTGGGGGGTATATGTGGAGGGGAAAGGGACTGGAGGGGATATAGTGGAGGAATACGGAGGGATATAGGGGAAGGTACTGGAGGGTTTTTATAGTGGAGGAAGGTACTGGAGGGATATAGGGAGGAAGGGATGGAGGGTATTAGTGGGGAAGGTACTGGAGGGTATATAGTGGGGGGAAGGTACTGGAGGGGATATAGGGAGGAAAGGGAGGGGGGTTTAAAAAAAAAGTGGGGGGGAAAGGGACGGGGGGATATAGTGGAGGAAGGTACTGGAGGGATATGTGGGGGGAAGGACTGGAGGTATATAGTGGAGGGGGGTTTGGGGGGTATATAGGGAGGGGAAAGGGGATGGGGGTTAAGTGGGGGAAGGTACGGAGGATATAGTGGAGGGAAGGTATGGAGGTTTTTTTTTTTTTTTTTTTTTTTTTTTTTTTTTTTTTTTTTTTTTTTTTTTTTTTTTTTTTTTTTTTTTTTTTTTTTTTTTTTTTTTTTTTTTTTTTTTTTTTTTTTTTTTTTTTTTTTTTTTTTTTTTTTTTTTTTTTTTTTAAAAAAAAAAAAAAAAAAAAAAAAAAAAAAAAAAAAAAAAAAAAAAAAAAAAAAAAAAAAAAAAAAAAAAAAAAAAAAAAAAAAAAAAAAAAAAAAAAAAAAAAAAAAAAAAAAAAAAAAAAAAAAAAAAAAAAAAAAAAAAAAAAAAAAAAAAAAAAAAAAAAAAAAAAAAAAAAAAAAAAAAAAAAAAAAAAAAAAAAAAAAAAAAAAAAAAAAAAAAAAAAAAAAAAAATTGGGGGGGGTAGGGGTAATATAAAGGTAATATCTATGGAAAGGTATGGGGGTTAATGGAAAGGGGAATACTGGAAAAGGGAAAGGGAAAAGGAAAGGGCACCAGACCAAGAACCCCCCAAAAACAAGAACCCCCAAGGCCCCAAAACCCCCCACGACACAAAAAACCCCCCCCGACACAGGAAACCCCCACACCAAGAACCCCTCACACGCAAGAAACCCCCGACCAAGAACCCCCCACGACCCAAAACCCCCACGACACAAGAACCCC
>WNWK01039553.1:0-17394 GCA_009830355.1 Cherax destructor
TTTTGAAAAGTCCTGTTTCTCAAAGCAATGGGACCGGTTCTCTAGATGCAAGTATGAAGACCAAGTTTCTGGGTCCAGAGCAGGAGAAAAGACAGATGGTTCCAAGCTACTAAACCACTCTTCCTCCAGGTATTGAGACATGTCTTGCCGAAGGCACTGGGAAGAGTCCTTTTCGTGTTTCTCCAAGCAATGGGACCATGTATGTGTTTTCTGGGAACTACCGATTTTGACAAGTTTCTGGTAAGCCAAGCTTTGTCATAATAAAATATCACATAAGTTTCAAAAGTATCATTTTATTGAACTTATATTTGGTAATTCTACCAACAATATTATTGATGACCGTTAAAGAAACCCATCATATTTTTATTATTTATTTAAAAGCCAAAATACAGATGTATAATATAAGAAAGACGAAGGTGCACAAGAAACTGGAATCAGTTGGATTGTAACAATAATCATGTGCAATTTCAATTAGTGTGATAATTCCTATTTTGTTGATGTAATTCACATTGTTCATGATTGGGAACGAGTCTTGATACTGGACTTCTCTAGCTACAGGTATTTTGAAAAGTCCTGTTTCTCTAAGCAATGGGACCGGTTCTCTAGATGCAAGTATGAAGACCAAGTTTCTGGGTCCAGAGCAGGAGAAAAGACAGATGGTTCCAATCTACTAAACCACTCTTCCTCCAGGTATTGAGACATGTATTGTTGAAGGCACTGGGAAGAGTCCTCTTCATGTTTCTCCAAGCAATGGGACCAGTTCTCTAGATGCAAGTATGAAGACCAAGTTTCTGAGTCCAGAGCAGGAGAAAAGACAGATGGTTCCAAGCTACTAAACCACTCTTCCTCCAGGTATTGAGACATGTCTTGTTGAAGGCACTGGGAAGATTCCTCTTCATGTTTCTCCAAGCAATGGGACCTGTTCTCTAGATGCAAGTATGAAGACCACGTTTCTGGGTCCAGAGCTGGAGAAAAGACAGATGGTTCCAAGCTACTAAACCACTCTTCCTCCAGGTATTGAGACATGTCTTGTTGAAGGCACTGGGAAGATTCCTCTTCATGTTTCTCCAAGCAATGGGACCTGTTCTCTAGATGCAAGTATGAAGACCAAGTTTCTGGGTCCAGAGCAGGAGAAAAGACAGATGGTTCCAAGCTACTAAACCACTCTTCCTCCAGGTATTGAGACATGTCTTGTTGAGGGCACTGGGAAGAGTCCTCTTCATGTTTCTCCAAGCAATGGGACCAGTTCTCTAGATGCAAGTATGAAGACCAAGTTTCTGGGTCCAGAGCAGGAGAAAAGACAGATGGTTCCAAGCTACTAAACCACTCTTCCTCCAGGTATTGAGACATGTCTTGCCGAAGGCACTGGGAAGAGTCTTCTGCCTGCAGGTTGAACCAGTCGAATGGTTTCAGAACTTTGATCCAGTGTTCTTGATCTAGGAAGTGGACGGTATCAAGCTCCAAGATGTCGAAAATGTCGTCAATCTGTAGGTTTTGGAAGGTGACATTACTATCTAAGTAGGAAAAGGCGACTTCGACGTCCAAGTAGTAAAAGGCGACATCGAGATTCAAGTAGAGAAATGCGACATCCATCTCCAAGTAATGAAAGGTGACACCCATCTCCAAGTAGTGAAAGGTGACATCCATCTCCAAGTAGTGAAAAGTTACATCCATCTTCAAGTAGTGGAATTTGACAGCAATCTCAAAATAGTGAAAGGTGACACCCATCTCTAAGTAGTGAAAGGTTACATCCATCTCCAAGTAGTGGAAATTGACAGCAATCTCAAAGTAGTGGAAGGAGACATGGAACTCCAAGCAGCTGTAAGTGACTTCAAGCTTTAAGTAGTGGAAGATAACAACGAGCTCCAAGCACTTGTAGGTGATATCAATCTCCAAGTAGTGGAAGATGTCAAAACGTTCCAAGCAATGGTAGGTGTCAGCCTCGAGATAGCGGAAGGTATCAAGAGGCTCCAGGTAGTGAGAGGTGGTATCAGGTTCCAGGCAGTTGGAGATATCTTCTGATTGCATATAATGAGACCAGTCTCCTTGTTGAAGATATTGGGATAAATTCTCACTTTCCAAATAACAAAACGAGTCCTCTGCATACAAGTATTGGAACCAGTGTTCTGGCTCTACATATGGAGAAAAATTGGCTGGTTCCAAGTTACTGAACCAGAGCTCTAACTCCATATTGTGGGAGTTGTCATCGTGCTCCTTAAAGTTGGAGATAACTGCTACATCCAGGTAGTAAGACCGAACTCCTTCCTCCAGGATTTGAGACATGTCCACACTCTCTAGGCAATTTTCCGGTTCAATAAGGTTAAACCTAGCTGGATAAATGTAGTTTGACCGGCCTTCTGCCTCCAAACAAGAAGTAGCATCCATTTCCTCTACTGATTTCAAAGATAAATTCTTGCGAAGGAGCTCTTAGGTCTCTTCAACGAATTTTCTTCCCAACGTCTCAGCTACTAACTTGACTGAAACAGCACTATAAGCGCGTCATTATATACAACATTAGGTCAGGTGAAGATTTGTGAGGTCAGGTGCCGTTCTACGCGTTTTTTTTAAAGTTCTAGTGATGGTGTAATTCCCATACAACATGAGGTCAGGTGAAGATTCGTGCAGTCAGGTGTTGTCCTACTCGCATTTGTTTTTTGTTTAGGTTGTAGCGATGGTGTAATTCCTATTGTCAATATTTTAAACGAATTAATTTGTTATTAAACCTCTTTATAAGGACCTGCATTGTGTGGGCCAGTAGGCCTTCTGCAGTGGTCCTCCATTATTATGTTGTTTTGTTAATTATAAAAACATAAGAACATAAGAAAGGAGGAACACTGCAGCAAGCCTCTTAGCCCATACTAGGCAGTTCCTTCACAATCCATCCCACTAACAGAATATTTGCTCAACCCAATTTTTAATGCTACCTAAGAAATAAGCTTTGATAATTCTATTTACTCATGTGTGAGTCCCAGTCAAATCCAACCCAAGTTTGAAACTACCCAAGGTCCTAGCTTCAATAACCCTACTAGGCAGACTGTTCCACTCATCAACCACCCTATTTCCAAACCAATACTTTCCAATATCCTTTCTAAATCTAAACTTATCTAACTTGAATCCATTATTGCAGGTTCTCTCTTGGAGAGATATCCTCAAGACCTTATTTATATCCGCTTTGTTAATACCCATTTTCCACTTGCATGCCTCGATCATTTAAATCTTGTTCAGTTGACTTAAGAAAATCGTTATTTATTCACTTTATATTTATATTTACTCTTGAACAATGGGTTGGAACGCTGCTAGACTTGCTATCATTTAAAAAACTTTAATGTAGGAACACTACATTTGGCCTACTGACCCATATAATGGACGCTATTCACAAAACCAATATTTCCCACTCACCTATTTCTCCAACCTTTCCAAGCTTCAAAGAATTTGCCTCAATACCTCAGCTAGTAATCAAACCCAGACCTTAAGACATAAGAAAGAAGGAACAATGCAGTAGGCCTGTGACCCATACTAGGCAGGTCCTCACAAATCCAACCCACTAACAATAAACGGACCCAAGCAATAAGCTTTGACAATTCTATTTACTCACGTCAAGACCCACTCAAATCCAACCCTCTCACTCATGTATTTATCCAACCTAAATTTGAAATTGCCTAAGGTTTTAGCTTCAATAACCTTACTATATCTAATTTGAATCCATTATTGCGGGTTCTCTCTTGGAGGGATATCCTCAAAACCTTATTTATATCCCCTTTGGTAATACCCATCTTTGTTGGCCAAAGTAATTCCTATTGTTACAGCAGGGGACAAGTCGTTACCATCAAATTAACGCCCAATAATCCTAACCTCAATTGTAGGCAAATTACTAGTCAATTATAGCTAATAACATGAGAAGCCACCTCGATTAGCATAATTTGATTAATGATACTCAACATTGATTCACGAGGGGCAATTATTGCCTAACTAATTTACTAAATTTCTTCAGTAAAGCTTTAAAAGCCGTTGATGTTATTTGAATGGATATAGGAGTTTTGACTAGTAGGTTATTGGAAGATCCTAGTAGTCATTGGCGGATAGTTTCAAATTTAGGTTTGATTTGAGTGGGACTTGCACATGAGTAAATAGAATTATCAAAGATTATTTCTTGGGTAGCATTGAAAATTGGGATGAACAAAATATCTTGTTAGTGGGATGGATTGTGAAGGACCTGCCTAGTATGGACCAACAGGTCTGCTGCAGTGTTCCTCCTTTCTTATGTTGATCATGATAAAAATTCGACATTGTTTATTTGGATTATAGTAAGGCTTTCGATACAGTACCACACCTGAGGCTGTTAAAGAAAGTGGTAGCTCATGGATCGAGTCATGGCTCACCAATACGAAGCAGAGAGTGTGCATAAATGGGGTTAAATCTGAGTGGGGTTCTGTAACAACTGCCTTTCCATAGGGATCAGTTTTAGGCTCATTGTTGTTTATCATATATATCAATGAAATTGACGAAGGAATTACTAGTGATATGAGCAAATCCGCTGATTCAGACGTACATGTCACGGAACTTCAGGAGGATTTAGATAAACTCAATTTGTGGTCAGAAAAGAGGGAGATTCAGTTTAATGTAGATAAAAGCAAAGTTCCTAAGCTAGGAAATGTTTATAACCCTAGCACCTATCACGTTGCAATCATATCCCCCTAGTTTTTTTTATCCTCTACTGTCGTCAGACTTATTTCAATTTACTCTCTCAAAGGCCATAATTTTTAGTTCTGGAACCAGTCTTATTGCACACCACCTCACTTTTCTCAATTTCTTGATGTACTTGATAAGAGAAGGCTCCACAATGGTAATGCATACTGCAATGCTTAGGTCTCTGAAAACTAGTCATCGATTTGTCAAACGAGAATTTCCAACAGCAAGTATTTTGATGTTAAGTAAAAGGACACAAATGCAACTTATGTGACATTTTATAAAAATTAGTTGCATTTGTGCCCTTTTACTTAACATATTGTCGGTAATTCTACCAATATTATTACAAGTATTTTGATGGGGGCTTCCTGTAAGTTGTTCATTATCAGACCGACCAAAAGGATCTCCTTCTGGGATGTTTCCTGAGTCCTCGACTGATTGTACCCAAGAGTTTACAAAAGTGTTTCCCTAGAATTGCTGAGGGTTGATGGGTGTAGCACCCAGTGTATGTGTTTTCTGGGAACTACCGATTTTGACAAGTTTCTGGTAAGCCAAGCTTTGTCATAATAAAATATCACATAAGTTTCAAAAGTATCATTTTATTGAACTTATATTTGGTAATTCTACCAACAATATTATTGATGACCGTTAAAGAAACCCATCATATTTTTATTATTTATTTAAAAGCCAAAAATACAGATGTATAATATAAGAAAGACGAAGGTGCACAAGAAACTGGAATCAGTTGGATTGTAACAATAATCATGTGCAATTTCAATTAGTGTGATAATTCCTATTTTGTTGATGTAATTCACATTGTTCATGATTGGGGACGAGTCTTGATACTGGAATTCTCTAGCTACAGGTATTTTGAAAAGTCCTGTTTCTCAAAGCAATGACCGGTTCTCTAGATGCAAGTATGATGTAACCAAGTTTCTGGGTCCAGAGCAGGAGAATTGACAGATGGTTCCAAGTGTCTAAGACCACTCTTCTCCAGTATTGGATGTCTTGCCTGAAGCCGACTGGGACAAGAGTCCTTTCAGTGTTTCTCCAAGCAATGGGACCATGTATGTGTCTTCTGGGAACTACCGATTTTGACAAGTTTCTGGTAAGCAAGCTTTGTCATAATAAAATATCACATAAGTTTCAAAAGTATCATTTTATTGAACTTATATTGGTAATTCTACCAACAATATTATTGTGACGTTAAAGAAACCAACATATTTTTATTATTTATTTAAAAGCCAAAATACAGAAGTATAATAAAGAAAGACGAAGGTGCACAAGAAACTGGAATCAGTTGGATTGTACAATAATCATGTGCAATTTCAATTAGGTGATAATTCCTATTTTGTTGATGTAATTCACATTGTTCATGATTGGGAACGAGTCTTGATACTGGACTTCTCTAGCTACAGGTATTTTGAAAAGTCCTGTTTCTCAAGAATGGGACCGGTTTCTAGATGCAAGTATAAAACATAAGTTTCTGGGTCCAGAGCAGGAGAAAAGACAGATGGTTCCAAGCTTACTAAACCACTCTTCCTCCAGGTATTGAGACATGTCTTGCTTGAAGGCACTGGGAAGAGTCCTCTTCATGTTTCTCAAGCAATGGGACCGTTCTCTAGATGCAAGTATGAAGACCAAGTTTCTGGGTCCAGAGCAGGAGAAAAGACAGATGGTTCCAAGCTACTAAACCACCTCTTCCTCCAGGTATTGAGACATGTCTTGCGAAGGCACTGGGAAGAGTCCTCTTCATGTTTCTCAAGCAATGGGACCGTTCTCTAGATGAAGTATGAAGACCAAGTTTCTGGGTCCAGAGCTGGAGAAAGACAGATGGTTTCCAAGCTACTAAACCACTCTTCCTCCAGGTATTGAGACATGTCAGTTGAAGGCACTGGAAGATTCCCTTCATGTTTCTCCAAGCAATGGGACCTGTTCTCTAGATGCAAGTATGAAGACCAAGTTTCTGGGTCCAGAGCAGGAGAAAAGACAGATGGTTCCAAGCTACTAAACCACTCTTCCTCCAGGTATTGAGACATGTCTTGTTGAGGGCACTGGGAAGAGTCCTCTTCATGTTTCTCCAAGCAATGGGACCAGTTCTCTAGATGCAAGTATGAAGACCAAGTTTCTGGGTCCAGAGCAGGAGAAAAGACAGATGGTTCCAAGCTACTAAACCACTCTTCCTCCAGGTATTGAGACATCCTTGCCGAAGGCATGGGAAGAGTCTTCTGCCTGCAGGTTGAACCAGTCGAATGGTTTCAGAACTTTGATCCAGTGTTCTTGATCTAGGAAGTGGACGGTATCAAGCTCCAAGATGTCGAAAATGTCGTCAATCTGTAGGTTTTGGAAGGTGACATTCTATCTAAGTAGGAAAGGCGCTTCGACGTCCAAGTAGTAAAGGCGACATCGAGATTCAAGTAGAGAAAGCGACATCCATCTCCAAGTAATGAAAGGTGACACCAAATCTCCAAGTAGTGAAAGGACATCCATCTCCAAGTAGTGAAAGTTACATCCATCTTCAAGTAGTGGAATTTGACAGCAATCTCAAAATAGTGAAAGGTGACACCATCTCCAAGTAGTGAAAGGTTACATCCATCTCCAAGTAGTGGAAATTGACAGCAATCTCAAAGTAGTGGAAGGAGACATGGAACTCCAAGCAGCTGTAAGTGACTTCAAGCTTTAAGTAGTGGAAGATAACAACGAGCTCCAAGCACTTGTAGGTGATATCAATCTCCAAGTAGTGGAAGATGTCAAAACGTTCCAAGCAATGGTAGGTGTAAAGCCCCCAGATAGCGGAAGGTATCAAGAGGCTCCAGGTAGTGAGAGGTGGTATCAGGTTCCAGGCAGTTGGAGATATCTTCTGATTGCATATAATGAGACCAGTCTCCTTGTTGAAGATATTGGGATAAATTCTCACTTTCCAAATAACAAAACGAGTCCTCTGCATACAAGTATTGGAACCAGTGTTCTGGCTCTACATATGGAGAAAAATTGGCTGGTTCCAAGTTACTGAACCAGAGCTTAACTCCATATTGTGGGAGTTGTCATCGTGCTCCTTAAGTTGGAGATAACTGCTACATCCAGGTAGTAAGACCGAACTCCTTCCTCCAGGATTTGAGACATGTCCACACTCTCTAGCAATTTTCCGGTTCAAAAAGGGTTTAAACCTAGCTGGATAAATGTAGTTTGACCGGCCTTCTGCTCCAAACAAGAAGTAGCATCCATTTCCTCTACTGATTTCAAAGATAAATTCTTGCGAAGGAGCTCTTAGGTCTCTTCAACGAATTTTCTTCCCAACGTCTCAGCTACTAACTTGACTGAAACAGCACTATAAGCGCGTCATTATATACAACATTAGGTCAGGTGAAGATTTGTGAGGTCAGGTGCCGTTCTACGCGTTTTTTTAAAGTTCTAGTGATGGTGTAATTCCCATACAACATGAGGTCAGGTGAAGATTCGTGCAGTCAGGTGTTGTCCTACTCGCATTTTTTTTTGTTTAGGTTGTAGCGATGGTGTAATTCCTATTGTCAATATTTTAAACTAATTAATTTGTTATTAAGCCTCTTTATAAGGACCTGCCTTGTGTGGGCCAGTAGGCCTTCTGCAGTGGTCCTCCATTATTATGTTGTTTTGTTAATTATAAGAACATAAGAAAGGAGGAACACTGCAGCAAGCCTCTTAGCCCATACTAGGCAGTTCCTTCACAATCCATCCCACTAACAGAATATTTGCTCAACCCAATTTTTAATGCTACCCAAGAAATAAGCTTTGATAATTCTATTTACTCATGTGTGAGTCCCAGTTCAAACTCAATTTCAACCTAAGTTTGAAACTACCCAAGGTCCTAGCTTCAATAACCCTACTAGGCAGACTGTTCCACTCATCAACCACCCTATTTACAAACCAATACTTTCCTATATCCTTTCTAAATCTAAACTTATCTAACTTGAATCCATTATTGCAGGTTCTCTCTTGAAGAGATATCCTCAAGACCTTATTTATATCCCCTTTGTTAATACCCATTTTCCACTTGCATGCCTCGATCATTTAAATCTTGTTCAGTTGACTTAAGAAAATCGTTATTTATTCACTTTATATTTATATTTACTCTTGAACAATGGGTTGGAACGCTGCTAGACTTGCATATCATTTTAAAAACTTTAATGTAGGAACACTACATTTGGCCTACTGACCCATATAAGGACGCTATTCACAAAACCAATATTTCCCACTCACCTTTTCTCCAAGCTTCCAAAGAATTTGCCTCAATACCTCAGCTAGTAATCAAACCCAGACCTTAAGAGCATAAGAAAGAAGGAACAATGCAGTAGGCCTGCTGACCCATACTAGGCAGGTCCATCACAAATCCAACCCACTAACAATAAACGGACCCAAGCAATAAGCTTTGACAATTCTATTTACTCACGTTCAAGACCCACTCAAATACAAACCCTCTCACTCATGTATTTATCCAACCTAAATTTTAAATTGCCTAAGGTTTTAGCTTCAATAACCTTACTATATCTAATTTGAATCCATTATTGAGGGTTCTCTCTTGGAGGGATATCCTCAAAACCTTATTTATATCCCCTTTGTTAATACCCATCTTTGTTAGCCAAAGTAATTCCTATTTTTACAGCAGGGGACAAGTCGTTACCATCAAATTAACGCCCAATAATCCTAACCTCAATTGTAGGCAAATTACTAGTCAATTATAGCTAATAACATAAGAAGCCACCTCGATTAGCATAATTTGATTAATGATACGCAACATTGATTCACGAGGGGCCATTATTGCCTAACTAATTTACTAAATTTCTTCAGTAAAGCTTTATAAGCCGTTGATGAGTGGAACAGTCTACCTAGTAGAGTTATTGAAGCTAGGACCTTGGATAGTTTCAAATTTAGGTTTGATTTGAGTGGGACTTGCACATGAGTAAATAGAATTATCAAAGATTATTTCTTGGGTAGCATTGAAAATTGGGATGAACAAAATATCTTGTTAGTTGGATGGATTGTGAAGGACCTGCCTAGTATGGACCAACAGGTCTGCTGCAGTGTTCATCCTTTCTTATGTTGATCATGATAAAAATTCGACATTGTTTATTTGGATTATAGTAAGGCTTTCGATACAGTACCACACCTGAGGCTGTTAAAGAAAGTGGCAGCTCATGGATCGAGTCATGGCTCACCAATACGAAGCAGAGAGTGTGCATAAATGGGGTTAAATCTGAGTGTGGATCTGTAACAACTGCCTTTCCATAGGGATCAGTTTTAGGCTAATTGTTGTTTATAATATATATATCAATGACATTGACGAGGGAATTACTAGTGATATGAGCAAATTCGCTGATTCAGACGTACATGTAACGGAACTTCAGGAAGATTTAGATAAACTCAATTTGTGGTCAGAAAAGAGGGAGATTCAGTTTAATGTAGATAAAAGCAAAGTTCTGAAGCTAGGAAATTTTATACCCCTAGCACCTATCACGTTGCAATCATATCCCATTAGTTTTTTTATCCTCTACTGTCGTCAGACTTATTTCAATTTATCTCTCAAAGGCCATAATTTTTAATTGTGGAACCAGTCTTATTGCACACCACCTCAATTTCTTGATGTACTTAATAAGAGGAAGGCTCCACAATGGTAATGCATACTGCAATGCTTAGGTCTCTGAAAACTAGTCATCGATTTGTCAAACGAGAATTTCCAACAGCAAGTATTTTGATGTTAAGTAAAAGGACACAAATGCAACTAATGTGACATTTTATAAAAATTAGTTGCATTTGCGTCCTTTTACTTAACATATTGTCGGTAATTCTACCAATATTATTACAAGGATTTTGATGGGGGCTTCCTGTAAGTTGTTCATTATCAGACCGACCAAAAGGATCTCCTTCTGGGATGTTTCCTGAGTCCTCGACTGATTGTACCCAAGAGTTTACAAAAGTGTTTCCCTAGAATTGCTGAGGGTTGATGGGTGTAGCACCCAGTGTATGTGTTTTCTGGGAACTACCGATTTTGACAAGTTTCTGGTAAGCCAAGCTTTGTCATAATAAAATATCACATAAGTTTCAAAAGTATCATTTTATTGAACTTATATTTGGTAATTCTACCAACAATATTATTGATGACCGTTAAAGAAACC
The DNA here is from genome assembly GCA_009830355.1 of Cherax destructor. Classification (NCBI taxonomy): domain Eukaryota; kingdom Metazoa; phylum Arthropoda; class Malacostraca; order Decapoda; family Parastacidae; genus Cherax; species Cherax destructor. The sequence goes on from WNWK01039553.1 coordinate 10,836, forward strand.
CATCATATTTTTATTATTTATTTAAAAGCCAAAAATACAGATGTATAATATAAGAAAGACGAAGGTGCACATGAAACTGGAATCAGTTGGATTGTAACAATAATCATGTGCAATTTCAATTAGTGTGATAATTCCTATTTTGTTGATGTAATTCACATTGTTCATGATTGGGAACGAGTCTTGATACTGGACTTCTCTAGCTACAGGTATTTTGAAAAGTCCTGTTTCTCCAAGCAATGGGACCGGTTCTCTAGATGCAAGTATGAAGACCAAGTTTCTGGGTCCAGAGCAGGAGAAAAGACAGATGGTTCCAAGCTACTAAACCACTCTTCCTCCAGGTATTGAGACATGTCTTGCCGAAGGCACTGGGAAGAGTCCTTTTCGTGTTTCTCCAAGCAATGGGACAAGTTCTCTAGATGCAAGTATGAAGACCAAGTTTCTGGGTCCAGAGCAGAAGAAAAGATAGATGGTTGCAAGCTACTAAACCACTCTTCCTCCAGGTATTGAGACATGTCTTGTTGAAGGCACTGGGAAGATTCCTCTTCATGTTTCTCCAAGCAATGGGACCTGTTCTCTAGATGCAAGTATGAAGACCACGTTTCTGGGTCCAGAGCTGGAGAAAAGACAGATGGTTCCAAGCTACTAAACCACTCTTCCTCCAGGTATTGAGACATGTCTTGTTGAAGGCACTGGGAAGATTCCTCTTCATGTTTCTCCAAGCAATGGGACCTGTTCTCTAGATGCAAGTATGAAGACCAAGTTTCTGGGTCCAGAGCAGGAGAAAAGACAGATGGTTCCAAGCTACTAAACCACTCTTCCTCCAGGTATTGAGACATGTCTTGTTGAGGGCACTGGGAAGAGTCCTCTTCATGTTTCTCCAAGCAATGGGACCAGTTCTCTAGATGCAAGTATGAAGACCAAGTTTCTGGGTCCAGAGCAGGAGAAAAGACAGATGGTTCCAAGCTACTAAACCACTCTTCCTCCAGGTATTGAGACATGTCTTGCCGAAGGCACTGGGAAGAGTCTTCTGCCTGCAGGTTGAACCAGTCGAATGGTTTCAGAACTTTGATCCAGTGTTCTTGATCTAGGAAGTGGACGGTATCAAGCTCCAAGATGTCGAAAATGTCGTCAATCTGTAGGTTTTGGAAGGTGACATTACTATCTAAGTAGGAAAAGGCGACTTCGACGTCCAAGTAGTAAAGGCGACATCGAGATTCAAGTAGAGAAATGCGACATCCATCTCCAAGTAATGAAAGGGACACCATCTCCAAGTAGTGAAAGGTGACATCCATCTCCAAGTAGTGAAAGTTACATCCATCTTCAAGTAGTGGAATTTGACAGCAATCTCAAAATAGTGAAAGGTGACACCCATCTCTAAGTAGTGAAAGGTTACATCCATCTCCAAGTAGTGGAAATTGACAGCAATCTCAAAGTAGTGGAAGGAGACATGGAACTCCAAGCAGCTGTAAGTGACTTCAAGCTTTAAGTAGTGGAAGATAACAACGAGCTCCAAGCACTTGTAGGTGATATCAATCTCCAAGTAGTGGAAGATGTCAAAACGTTCCAAGCAATGGTAGGTGTCAGCCTCGAGATAGCGGAAGGTATCAAGAGGCTCCAGGTAGTGAGAGGTGGTATCAGGTTCCAGGCAGTTGGAGATATCTTCTGATTGCATATAATGAGACCAGTCTCCTTGTTGAAGATATTGGGATAAATTCTCACTTTCCAAATAACAAAACGAGTCCTCTGCATACAAGTATTGGAACCAGTGTTCTGGCTCTACATATGGAGAAAAATTGGCTGGTTCCAAGTTACTGAACCAGAGCTCTAACTCCATATTGTGGGAGTTGTCATCGTGCTCCTTAAGTTGGAGATAACTGCTACATCCAGGTAGTAAGACCGAACTCCTTCCTCCAGGATTTGAGACATGTCCACACTCTCTAGGCAATTTTCCGGTTCAATAAGGTTAAACCTAGCTGGATAAATGTAGTTTGACCGGCCTTCTGCCTCCAAACAAGAAGTAGCATCCATTTCCTCTACTGATTTCAAAGATAAATTCTTGCGAAGGAGCTCTTAGGTCTCTTCAACGAATTTTCTTCCCAACGTCTCAGCTACTAACTTGACTGAAACAGCACTATAAGCGCGTCATTATATACAACATTAGGTCAGGTGAAGATTTGTGAGGTCAGGTGCCGTTCTACGCGTTTTTTTTAAAGTTCTAGTGATGGTGTAATTCCCATACAACATGAGGTCAGGTGAAGATTCGTGCAGTCAGGTGTTGTCCTACTCGCATTTGTTTTTTGTTTAGGTTGTAGCGATGGTGTAATTCCTATTGTCAATATTTTAAACGAATTAATTTGTTATTAAACCTCTTTATAAGGACCTGCATTGTGTGGGCCAGTAGGCCTTCTGCAGTGGTCCTCCATTATTATGTTGTTTTGTTAATTATAAAAACATAAGAACATAAGAAAGGAGGAACACTGCAGCAAGCCTCTTAGCCCATACTAGGCAGTTCCTTCACAATCCATCCCACTAACAGAATATTTGCTCAACCCAATTTTTAATGCTACCTAAGAAATAAGCTTTGATAATTCTATTTACTCATGTGTGAGTCCCAGTCAAATCCAACCCAAGTTTGAAACTACCCAAGGTCCTAGCTTCAATAACCCTACTAGGCAGACTGTTCCACTCATCAACCACCCTATTTCCAAACCAATACTTTCCAATATCCTTTCTAAATCTAAACTTATCTAACTTGAATCCATTATTGCAGGTTCTCTCTTGGAGAGATATCCTCAAGACCTTATTTATATCCGCTTTGTTAATACCCATTTTCCACTTGCATGCCTCGATCATTTAAATCTTGTTCAGTTGACTTAAGAAAATCGTTATTTATTCACTTTATATTTATATTTACTCTTGAACAATGGGTTGGAACGCTGCTAGACTTGCCCATCATTAAAAAAACTGTTAATGTAGGAACACTACATTTGGCCTACTGACCCATATAAGGTACGCTATTCACAAAACCAATATTTCCCACTCACCTATTTCTCCAACCTTCCAAAGAATTTGCCTCAATACCTCAGCTAGTAATCAAACCCAGACCTTAAGAGCATAAGAAAGAAGGAACAATGCAGTAGGCCTGCTGACCCATACTAGGCAGGTCCATCACAAATCCAACCCACTAACAATAAACGGACCCAAGCAATAAGCTTTGACAATTCTATTTACTCACGTTCAAGACCCACTCAAATACAAACCCTCTCACTCATGTATTTATCCAACCTAAATTTTAAATTGCCTAAGGTTTTAGCTTCAATAACCTTACTATATCTAATTTGAATCCATTATTGAGGGTTCTCTCTTGGAGGGATATCCTCAAAACCTTATTTATATCCCCTTTGTTAATACCCATCTTTGTTAGCCAAAGTAATTCCTATTTTTACAGCAGGGGACAAGTCGTTACCATCAAATTAACGCCCAATAATCCTAACCTCAATTGTAGGCAAATTACTAGTCAATTATAGCTAATAACATAAGAAGCCACCTCGATTAGCATAATTTGATTAATGATACGCAACATTGATTCACGAGGGGCCATTATTGCCTAACTAATTTACTAAATTTCTTCAGTAAAGCTTTAAAAGCCGTTGATGAGTGGAACAGTCTACCTAGTAGAGTTATTGAAGCTAGGACCTTGGATAGTTTCAAATTTAGGTTTGATTTGAGTGGGACTTGCACATGAGTAAATAGAATTATCAAAGATTATTTCTTGGGTAGCATTGAAAATTGGGATGAACAAAATATCTTGTTAGTTGGATGGATTGTGAAGGACCTGCCTAGTATGGACCAACAGGTCTGTGCAGTGTTCATCCTTTCTTATGTTGATCATGATAAAAATTCGACATTGTTTATTTGGATTATAGTAAGGCTTTCGATACAGTACCACACCTGAGGCTGTTAAAGAAAGTGGCAGCTCATGGATCGAGTCATGGCTCACCAATACGAAGCAGAGAGTGTGCATAAATGGGGTTAAATCTGAGTGGGGATCTGTAACAACTGCCTTTCCATGGGATCAGTTTTAGGCTAATTGTTGTTTATAATATTATCAATGACATTGACGAGGGAATTACTAGTGATATGAGCAAATTCGCTGATTCAGACGTACATGTAACGGAACTTCAGGAAGATTTAGATAAACTCAATTTGTGGTCAGAAAAGAGGGAGATTCAGTTTAATGTAGATAAAAGCAAAGTTCTGAAGCTAGGAAATTTTATACCCCTAGCACCTATCACGTTGCAATCATATCCCATTAGTTTTTTTTATCCTCTACTGTCGTCAGACTTATTTCAATTTATCTCTCAAAGGCCATAATTTTAATTGTGAACCAGTCTTATTGCACACCACCTCACTTTTCTCAATTTCTTGATGTACTTATAAGAGGAAGGCTCCACAATGGTAATGCATACTGCAATGCTTAGGTCTCTGAAAACTAGTCATCGATTTGTCAAACGAGAATTTCCAACAGCAAGTATTTTGATGTGGGCTTCCTGTAAGTTGTTCATTATCAGACCGACCAAAAGGATCTCCTTCTGGGATGTTTCCTGAGTCCTCGACTGATTGTACCCAAGAGTTTACAAAAGTGTTTCCCTAGAATTGCTGAGGGTTGATGGGTGTAGCACCCAGTGTATGTGTTTTCTGGGAACTACCGATTTTGACAAGTTTCTGTTAAGCCCAGCTTTGTCATAATAAAATATCACATAAGTTTCAAAAGTATCGTTTTATTGAACTTATATTTGGTAATTCTACCAAAAATATTATTGATGACCGTTAAAGAAACCCATCATATTTTTATTATTTATTTAAAAGCCAAAAATACAGATGTATAATATAAGAAAGACGAAGGTGCACAAGAAACTGGAATCAGTTGGATTGTAACAATAATCATGTGCAATTTCAATTAGTGTGATAATTCCTATTTTGTTGATGTAATTCACATTGTTCATGATTGGGAACGAGTCTTGATACTGGACTTCTCTAGCTACAGGTATTTTGAAAAGTCCTGTTTCTCCAAGCAATGGGACCGGTTCTCTAGATGCAAGTATGAAGACCAAGTTTCTGGGTCCAGAGCAGGAGAAAAGACAGATGGTTCCAAGCTACTAAACCACTCTTCCTCCAGGTATTGAGACATGTCTTGTTGAAAGCACTGGGAAGAGTCCTCTTCATGTTTCTCCAAGCAATGGGACCTGTTCTCTAGATGCAAGTATGAAGACCAAGTTTCTGGGTCCAGAGCAGGAGAAAAGACAGATGGTTCCAAGCTACTAAACCATTCTTCCTCCAGGTATTGAGACATGTCTTGCTGAAGGCACTGGGAAGAGTCCTGTTCGTGTTTCTTCAAGCAATGGGACCTGTTCTCTAGATGCAAGTATGAAGACAAAGTTTCTGGGTCCAGAGCAGGAGAAAAGACAGATGGTTCCAAGCTACTAAACCACTCTTCCTCCAGGTATTGAGACATGTCTTGTTGAAGGCACTGGGAAGATTCCTCTTCATGTTTCTCCAAGCAATGGGACCTGTTCTCTAGATGCAAGTATGAAGACCAAGTTTCTGGGTCCAGAGCAGGAGAAAAGACAGATGGTTCCAAGCTACTAAACCACTCTTCCTCCAGGTATTGAGACATGTCTTGCCGAAGGCACTGGGAAGAGTTCTTTTCGTGTTTCTCCAAGCAATGGGAACAGTTCTCTAGATGCAAGTATGAAGACCAAGTTTCTGGGTCCAGAGCAGGAGAAAAGATAGATGGTTCCAAGCTACTAAACCACTCTTCCTCCAGGTATTGAGACATGTCTTGTTGAAGGCACTGGGAAGATTCCTCTTCATGTTTCTCCAAGCAATGGGACCTGTTCTCTAGATACAAGTATGAAGACCAAGTTTCTGGGTCCAGAGCAGGAGAAAAGACAGATGGTTCCAAGCTACTAAACCACTCTTCCTCCAGGTATTGAGACATGTCTTGTTGAAAGCACTGGGAAGAGTCCTCTTCATGTTTCTCCAAGCAATGGGACCTGTTCTCTAGATGCAAGTATGAAGACCAAGTTTCTGTGTCCAGAGCAGGAGAAAAGACAGATGGTTCCAAGCTACTAAACCATTCTTCCTCCAGGTATTGAGACATGTCTTGCCGAAGGCACTGGGAAGAGTCCCTGTTCGTGTTTCTTCAAGCAATGGGACCTGTTCTCTAGATGCAAGTATGAAGACCAAGTTTCTGGGTCCAGAGCAGGAGAAAAGACAGATGGTTCCAAGCTACTAAACCACTCTGGCCGAAATGACATGTATGCCAGGGATGGGGTTCACTTATCCAGGGCAGGTGTGGATTTTCTTGCTAGCTCAGTTGAGGGTGTTGTTAGGACTTTAAACTAGGATTAGTTAGAGGTATGGGTTTAGAAATGGAAAATACTGAATGTCGAAATATAGATCTAGGCTTTGATATAAAAATCTTAACAATAACAAGGACAGTAATAGGTATAGTGGTAAAACAGAATGGAGCAGGAAGGGTAAAGAGAAAGGAGGG
>WNWK01039554.1:0-17394 GCA_009830355.1 Cherax destructor
TTTTTAGGGTAAACTGCATGAAATCTCGGTATTTCAAAAATATTCAGAACATTAATTTTTCGTGCAGTATTTTGATTTTTTTAACCCAAGGCTTGAGAATAAAAGAGAGAGAGAGAGAGAGAGAGAGGGGAAGAGAGAGGTTAAAGCCAAGATAAATTGAACTGAGAAGTACAGTGACATTTATTACATTCTGAGTATTTAAAGTATTTGAAGAGAAGAAACCTGAAGCTAATGCTGAATGCAGATTGATAGGTACACACCATTCGTGGTATATGCATCCACTAGAATTATATGAACAGGAGATTCACGCCTCTCTGTGAATATACAATGAGTTATATGCAATTAATGATGTATATCTGTCGGGAGATGCAAAACTCGCTGTCGTTACACAGTTAAAAAATAATCTAGATGGAAATACTCCAAGAAATATTTTACGTTGTCATCTTAGTGAACGTTCAGGAAAAACTAGATACTAAAATAATACATTTATTAGTTGTATACTGAACGCCGCCTAGGGGAAAAAAACAGTTTAAAAACTTTCTCTTATCAAGGAATTCTTGCTGGTGTGAATCACGGAAGTCTGCCCATTTATCAAACATTATAAACTTTAATATAATACTGTATATTACCTGTTCACCAATAGTAAAGAATATTTCTTTTAAAAGGATTAGAGAAAACTGTAGCGTGTGTGTGCACATTAAAGCAAATTCCCTACCACCAGTGCCTCAACCACCATCACCACCACCACCACCACCACCATCAACACCACCACTACTGCTACTAATACTACTACTACTACCACTACTACTCTATTACTACTACTACTACTACCACTACTACTCTACTACTACTACCACCAAAATGCTCTTCCAGACTTTCACCACCACCCTCACCACACTTTACAATTTCCTTTTCACTAAAACCTGCTGGAATTTCAAGATCCTGAACACTGGCTCAAGAAGCGAATTCCTCTTGACACCCTCTCCATTTAAGGAAGTGCAGAAGATGGCATCCACAAAAATGAACATAACCAAAAATTTCTGTTACCCGAACTAAATTTGGCTTTTAAAGAGACCTGATTATTTATTTAGAATTTTGTTGGGATCGAGTGGCAAGGTTATAGTTGATTATTATAATAAAATAGAATACCGAGGAGGTAATGAATAAGATACGTTTGTAACATTTAAATATCGTCATTCCACACAGCGTCATCTGACTGCTGTGCTGCCAATATGTTTCTTGATTTAAGATAAGAACTGTGTATGTGTCTTTCTCATCAAAGTTGTCTGGGTTTAAAGCCAGTCGACTACACGATGTTCATTAAGCCTGCAAATCACATGATAAACATTCTTACCCAAAATTTGAATAATAGTAAGCTATAAGTTTATATACGTCGAGAGATGTGTTTCTCTGGATGTATGTACTCTTAAGAAACGGAGCTCTCAATATGTATACATTTAGAAAAGTACACCTATTTTCGTATATACCCAAGTAAGCAGCTGTTTTACGCAGGTGTTTGATGCAGGTGTTTTATGCAGCCTGAAACTACGAGTACGTAAAAGTCTGCGAATTAGACTTTTACGTACTCAGACTTTTTCTTTGGATTAAGTGTGAAGTTTGAGGTCGGTAAACATTTTGTTGTTGCTATTGCTGCGGTTATTGTTTGTTCTTAATTGTTGTTTTGTTGTTGGTGCTGAAGTTATGGTAACTTTTGTATTAGTTGAATGCTGCTTTTTTTGTTGTTGAATGTTCCTCCTTTGTTTCTTCATTGTGTTTTTATTTGTTTTAATTGTAATTGTTTTTCATCATATCTGACGTATTTAATAATAATAATGATAATATAATTATTATTAGTAGTAGTATTTTTACTACTATTATTATTATTTACTGTTAGAGTAGCAATAAATCGTTTAGGATTTGTGAGTTATCGCTTATCAACAACTAAAATTATTGAGATTGTAATATACGAGCACATGAAACTTAATCCCCATAGGTATCATTTGTCACAGGAACTCAAAACAACATTGATGGTCAATGATTGTTTTGCAATATATATATATATATATATATATATATATATATATATATATATATATATATATATGATAGCATATTTATATACCCACCCAAATGCTCGTTTCATATCTGGACCGCATTTAAGTACCTCTGCATCACTTTGAAACCTTGACAGTGTTGACAGTAGTTCAACATATTTCAAATACATATGACACGCATATGACACGCATATGACACGCCTTTGTAATAACTGAACGATGTTCATCACCAGCAGCCATGACGATATCTGCAGAGTTTAAATTCATGGGGGTCTCGTTTCTGACAGTGTATGCGAGTGGGTACGCCGTGGAGTAGAAACGAGAGTACGTTAATCCGGTGAGAATACGCATCACGTTTCCGTGCGCTGTGAAGCGATGGAGGTAGTGCGTTAGAAATGTGTCAGCGCCGTGTGGCGGGTGGGACCAACCACAAAAAAAAATAAAAATAAATTGAATAAACGAATTTTTCGATCACGTCGACTCTGGTTCTAAAGGGACAAGTTCCCGAAAAAAATCTCATGACTCGAGAGTTTTACGAATTAACGATGTCATTAGGTAACAAGCAGTGACGAAGACTACTATTATTATTACTCATAACTATTATTATGATGTTTCGGTCAGAACGCGATAAAGACGGGTTCTGGGCGAAACGTAGTGATAAATATATCTCTGCAGTGTCTTTTTCACTCCAGGATTACGATACGACTAACGAATTTTCTTAATTTTTGAGAAGTTCATGAAGCATTTCATTCTCCTCATTCTCTCAAAGTAATACAATTTCAAAACGAGAGAATAATTCTTTTAAGTAATTCGTCTGAAATCCTCAGTAAACTAATGCTGAATTAAACAAGGTAAATGTTGTTTCATTTAATAAAATTAAATAAGAAATATTCTTCATATTTTAAATGATTATGCGAAACTTGGATGTTTTCGTGATGTTTTAATGTCGACCTTTAAAACAGAAGATAAAATTAATTAAATAAAAAAATAATAAAAAATGATCTGAAGAGGGATCCAATCTTTGCTGAAAAATGTTCTATAGATTTCTCGATTAGTTAGAGAGATATTCACTAAATTATTTCATTAATACGCAAGCCTTAAAGCATGGATTACCTTTTTCCCGGCCAGACATTATTCCACTGCAGACAACACTTATCTCTCATTCAGACAGCGTCACAAAGCAGACAGGAAACTGAACTCGGCCAGATGTTATCACACAGCAGACAGCTTCTAGAACGCAGAAAGACATTATCAGACAAAAGACAAAACGCATCATACAACCAGATATTATCAGACAACAGACAGCACCCAGGACACAGATATTATCACACAAGAAGCATCGACCACCACTCAATATCACCTTTAAGTCTCCCGAAATAGCATGAGAGATCTTTAACCTACGTCAAGAGCCTATGCTGCTATGAAGGGAATCTAAAACCCTGCGTTTACTATTAACCTGTCAACCACTGACTTGTCTAGTTTTGACCTGTCTAGCATTGACCTGTCAATCATTGCCCTATCTAGCATTGACCTACCTGTCACCTATGACTGTCATTCTACAGTCATTTAAGCGTTCATGAAACCATATAAATCCACAAGTCCACAAAATAAACAGTAAACACAGATTATATACCAAACAACATAGAATAACAAACAGAAATAGAAGTGATAGGGAAGGTGAACGAAACTTTGTGAGGTAAAGCCTTAAGTACAAAGCCGGTACTCTGGAAATATTTGCCGAGTGAGAGGTCAAGTCAGATTCAGGAGCAAGTGAACTGCGGTGTTTGCATGACTGACGAAACACACATAGAGCACTGCTCTTGTAGAGGAAGAATCTCCTTCAGGAAGTGCAACGAAATTATATATTGCTTAATTAATAATTTGAATATAATTTTTACTCTATGCTCCTCTGTGCACGTTATTGAGACTTTTGGGTTTCTCTTTGACTGCTTTTGCAAGGACATGGAGAGTGTGAAAGCAAAATTTAAAAAAATATGTTTTCTCAAGAGATCAGGAAATGAAATAAATTTCTGAAATTGTTTTTATTTCATGCGTTGCAAAACAACTTACTGTATTGCAAGAATTTGAAAGTGAAAATGAACCTAGGGAATCTCATAATTGCCTGTTTTAAATATGTACATTTGATATTGAGCATTAAATATTTTTTTAACGACCCCAGTGATTGCTTACGACAGAACAAGGAGGTTCAGAATATTTAGCCGGCTCCTCAGGGCCAGAGGAAAATCGTGGTCCTGACAGATCCAGCTTGTCCATTCGTAACCACGGTAATTAATTAAATTGAAGGAGCTATCTAGTTCCTCTCTTTCTCACTCCAGGTGGCGCTGGGATAGACAGAAAGAAGTATCTGTTTTATGACTTCTTAGTCTTCGTAATCATGATATAACGTTTTATAAAATTACAGCTATGATTGGAAGGAGAAAGTACTAATTGGTTTCTGTCTCTCTTTGTCTGTCTCTCTATGTATGTCTGTCTGTCTGTCTCTGTCTCTCTCTCTCTCTCCCTCCCTCCAGTCTTTTTGGAGTAAGGATTTCGTAAACCCTTGAACACACATCCACTGGACGCTTACTCAAATGAAAAAAGAAATGGTTATATCTATGACAATAATTTTTGAAGGGGTGGACCGGTAAGCCAGCGGAAGGCCTCGGTCAGATGACCAAAAGCTTCAACGGCGGGTCTTCATCTAAGACCCGCGTCAAGAAACACTTGTCCTGTTACTTGACGAACCTTACCTAACCTAATTGGACGCTTTATTAAAAGTTAATCAATTTAGTTTTCTATTGCTTTTAAACCGGTGACTCGTTCATTTTATTCCATTTTTTATGAACTCAACAGATTAAACAGATTGTTTTTATCTTTGTTGCCTAGACAACATGGGATGCAACGATATAATCGTATTACCATGCCAGAATACATACATGCAGTAGTTCTGATAATTTGATACTGCGACTTTTTTTTTCTAATCATGGGATCTTATGATACCTGGGGTATGGGAATGAATCAGACGTGATCCGAGGAACGGGAGGATAGCTCCACTTCCTACGGTGAAGATCATTTTACCAGCATCGAGGTCTAATCTCCCTACCCTGTAGATTATAACGAAGCTTTAGTGAATACAGCACGATATACTAGTTAAGGCATATTATTAGCAAGACATTTCGCCCATTTGAGCTTTTATAAATTCATACTCCGAGCTGGTAAATTCCCTGGTTGGCGAAATGTATTCCCAGTAAAATGACATAAACAGCATATTGTGTCATATTTACAAAGTTTCCATCTATTGAAAGGAAGGGAGCACAGGGCGGTCCACTAAATTAACATTGTATCTCCCGTCAACAGACTCAGCACTCGGAAGAGATTACACTAAATACTCTCCAAATGCGAATGAACGTATTTTTTTAAAGCAAGGTTTTTTTTTTTTTTACTGTATACGTAGACAATGTTTAATTTTTTACAGCTGTAAATTAGAGCACTGAATACATAGTTTTCGTGATAAAGATTTTGGTAAATTTCATTTTTAAACCTTGTCATATTATTATTAAATCACATATAAATAATATGAGAGAGAGAGAGAGAGAGAGAGAGAGAGAGAGAGAGAGAGAGAGAGAGAGAGGGAAACAGAGAGAATTTCATAAATTTAAGCTGACAGACGAGAGTGAAAATGCTAAACATGTGGGGCTTCTCGCTTCAGAGATTGCAAACTAAAGGAAGCTCAGTTTACATGTTTCGTGTGATTCTGCTTTCGCCAGGAAGACATGAAGATGAGAGGCAAGCAGGAAGAAAAATACAAAGATAAGGGAAGAAACTAAATTCAAAGGAAATATAGATAGTATATACCACTGAAGGCTTTTCAGTTGGTGATGGAGGTTTATTCTTCAGGAATCAATACAGTGTCTCCCGACTCGTGTTTTAATCAGGTGACTTGTATAGTGGTAAATCATCCACTGGTGTGTGAAACCAGATAGTTGTTGTTTTATATTCGCTGGTATAATCGCCCGGCCTTGGCCTTTTCCAAGAGGTGGCCCGGCCTTGGCTCCCTGTCGAGGGAGTGTCGCAGACCAATGTCTTCTGGGACTAGCTGTCCCCAGGTCTAGCCCCATTCCCCGCTCCCACGGGACTCAGAGGGAGAAGCTAGGCACTTTGGGCTGCCACAGACGATGTCAGGAGGTGCAAAGGCAGTAAGCACTAAAAGATCCTTTTCGAGCCACACCCCAGCTTTGGGCTGAGGCCCGAGCGCTGGGGAAGCTCAAGAACCCCTCTTGCTATGAGTGCTGCTGCTGCTACTTCACTTGCACTCTCAACTAGATAGATTTCACATCCCTTTTAGAAATACAAGAATCACTACTTGGTAGAGGATCGTAAGCTATGATGGTTCTTTTTAGCAACGGTTTGGAAGAGATTTTATCGACATAAAAATCTATGAATTTACACACATTTGCATACTTGACACTCTCACAAACACACACACACACACACACACACACACACACACACACACACACACACACACACATACACACACACATACACACACAGGTATGAGGAATTTCCTGCAGGAGATTCTGTGGGAAAGGGAAATGGAAGGACAGTCAGTAAATGAAATGATGGAATACTTAGCGACAAAGTGCAAGGAGGCAGAGGAACGGTTTATACCCAAAGGAAAAAGAATAAATGGGAAGACAAGAAAGAACCCCTGGTTTACCCAAAGATGTAGGGAGGCAAAGACTCAGAGTGCCAGAGAATGGAAAAGGTACAGAAGGCAAAGAACCCAAGCAAACAAGGAGATTAGTCGAAGAGCTAGAAACGAGTATGCACAGGTACGGAGGGAGGCCCAGAAACAGTACGAAAACGACATAGCATCGAAAGTCAAGTCTGACCCGAAACTGATGTACAGCCACATCAGAAGGAAGACAACAGTAAAGGATCAGGTGATAAGGCTGAGGAGGGAAGATGGGGAACTCACAAGTAATGATCAAGAGGTATGTGAGGAGCTCAACTCGAGGTTTAGGGAAGTATTCACAGTGGAGGAAGGAGGCAGTTGGGTAGACAGGACGGGGTGCATCACCAACAAGGGATGTATCGAGTGCTGGAGGGTATACACACATCTGAGGGGAGGTGAAGCAGTTACTCAGTGACCTTGATACCTCAAAGGCAATGGGTCCGACAATATCTCACCATGGGTCCTTCGGGAAGGAGCTGAGGTTCTGAGTGTGCCACTTACCAAAATTTTCAACACATCCCTTGAAACTGGGCAGCTACCTGAGATATGGAAAAGGCCAACGTAGTCCCCATCTTTAAAAAAGGAGACAGAAAAGAGGCACTAAACTACAGACCGGTGTCACTTACATGTATAGTGTGCAAAGTCTTGGAGAAAATCATCAGAAAGAATGGTGGAGCATCTGGAGCAGAACAGGTTAATCAACGCCAGACAGCACGGTTTCAGGGAAGGCAAATCCTGTGTAACAAACCTCCTGGAGTTCTATGATAAAGTAACAGAGGTAAGGCAAGAGAGAGAAGGGTGGGTTGACTGCATTTTCTTGGACTGCAGGAAGGCCTTTGACACAGTTCCTCACATGAGATTAGTAAAAAAATGGAAGACCAAGCGTGTATAACAGGAAGGGCACTGGAATGGATCAGGGAATACCTCACAGGAGGCAACAACGGGTCATGGTGCGTGATGAGGTATCACAGTGGGCGCCTCGTGACGAGCGGTGTACCGCAGGGGTCAGTCCTAGGACCAGTGCTATTCTTGCTATATGTGAATGACATGACGGATGGGATAGACTCAGAAGTGTCTCTTTTCGCAGATGATGTGAAATTAATGAGGAGAATCACATCGGATGAAGACCAAGCAGGACTTCAAAGTGACCTGGACAAGCTTGACATCTGGTCTAGCAACTGGCTTCCGAATTTAACCCCACCAAATGCAAAGTCATGAAGATCGGAGAAGAGCAAAGAAGACCGCTGACAGAGTACAGGCTAGGTGGACAAAGGCTACAAACCTTAACAAAGGAGAAAGACCTTGGGGTGAGTATAACACCAAGCACGTCTCCGGAAGCACACATCAACCAGATAACCGCGGCAGATATGGGCGACTGGCAAACTTAAGATTAGCGTTCCGTTACCTTAACAAGGAATCGTTCAAGACACTGTATACTGTATACGTCAGGCCCATACTAGAGTATGCAGCACCAGTCTGGAACCCACACCTGGTCAAGCAGTCAAGAAACTAGAGAAAGTGCAAAGGTTTGCGACAAGGTTAGTTCCACAACTCCGGGGTCTGTCTTATGAAGAAAGGCTGAGGGAAATAGGACTAACAACACTGGAGGAAAGAAGGGTCAGAGGAGACATGATAGCGACATACAAAATACTGCGGGAATTGACAAGGTAGATAGTGACAGGTTGTTTCAGAGAGGGAACACAGAAACAAGGGGACACAACTGGAAGCTGAAGACTCAGATGAGTCAAAGGGATGTCAGGAAACATTTCTTCAGCCACAGAGTAGTCAGGAAGTGGAATGGACTAGAGAATGATATAGTGGAGGCAGGAACCATACATAGTTTTAAGACAAGGTATGATAAAGCTCATGGAGCAGGGAGAGCAGAGACCCAGTAGCAGACAGCGAAGAGGCGGGGCCAGGAGCTGAGTCTCGACCCCTGCAACCACAATTAGGTGAGTACAATTAGGTGAGTACACTCTCTCTTTCACTCACACCCGCTGGATCCTGGCTCACGCACCCAGGAGATGGGAAAACTAGTATCGGCTTTCGGAAAGGAGAGGCCAAGAGCTGAGGCTCGATCCCTGCAATCACAAAAAAACCATTGAGTACACACGCTGCTGAAACTGATGGAGATCACAAGAGCAGGAAACAGGTTAGCTAACTCTGCTGTATAATATTAAACTATAGGAAGACTTTTGATTTGGTGTACCACAAAAGACATTACTCAACAGAAATAGATATCTGCTATTAGTACAATAAAATTCTGTTAACGATCTTGTATACTATTAGTTTTTTGTAGATTGCAACTAAAATCAAGCTAGTATCATCATCATCTACGCCTGAACTGGTTATCGTAGTACCAGTTTTACAGTTGGTAGAATTTCATAACAATCGCAAACAAACATACTACAAGACACGGGTTATACTACATATTACCCCTAAGAAAAAGAGTTGCCTCCTACTACCATGGCCCTCATAGCCCTGAAGACGTGCTTTTAGAGGACCTGTTTCACCACACTAGGAGACAGGGTCGAGGTGTGGCCTCACTTGGGTGGGGTTGATACACTGGTCTACCATGTGGATCTGCGTTATCGAATGATTGCGATAACCAGGGATGTGGTAGCACCCAGAGAAGTGATGCTGGTATCAACTTTCTCCATTGTTACCTAACCTCTGTGTCACTGAAACCCGTTGTGGCACTGAAAGGGGATTTTGAAGGACAGTAGAGGATGGGACCAGAATGCCTCCCGGAGCGTCAGAGTGAGCGTTGAAACATTTTGATACAAGTTCGTATGCAAATTTATATCATGAAGGTGCGCATCAATTTCTTCGTTCCTCAACTAATTTAGCTCAAGTTACAATTTTTAGACACATTTAAAATTAAAATAATTAAGTTATCATGAAATGGTGTTAGAAAACCTTGGTAAAAAGTTTGCAAAATCTGCAGAAACAACTGAAACACCTTAGTTAAAATTGCACAAGGTATAATAGTCCAGATCTGCATATTGAGGCTGTTTGTTCTGCAATATCCAACAAACTGCTGGGAGACGTGGAGAGGTGTAGGACGACCCCATGCGAGTGTGGAGTGGATGAACTCACTGTGGCATCTCCATCTAACACGCTAAATTCCACCAAGTGCATGTGACCTGAGCCGGCTGTGTGGATGACAATGTGTGTGAGGTGATGACCTGCACCTCCAGGCTATTAAAGTTTCTCTAAATCTTAAAGGATTGACACCTAGTGTTTCAGAGAACGAGTTTTTCTTTCTTGTTATGAGGGATTGTCCTGTTACTCTTTTTGTAGAAGGTGAAGAATATTAAGGGCACATGGGTAATTAATGTAAGATTTGCCTGTATACTAACAATCAAGAACAGTTTACTATCTAAAACAGTTATTAAAATAAACTCGGGGTTTATGTATATTGGGAAATACACTCTAGCTGCATATTCCTGTTTTTCCTTCTTATTCAATCATTGAATTATTGTATAGGAACAGTATAAGCCTGAATGAAAGAAATCACGAAGCGGATGGGGTTAGAACCATAACGGGGGCGTCGAAAACCCAAGCTTGTTCCCAGTCCTGTTAATACGATTTCGTGAGTCTGAACAAAGCAAAAACAACAGAAAGTGAGGGAGGGAGATAATGAAAACCACTGAATGAGTCAGGAGGGAGATAATGTAAACCACTCGCTCTTTCCCATTCCGAATCTCCGACGGATGTTTCAGGAACAACCCACCGGCGCAGGTGTCTAAATCTCGTTTTCGACATGTCTGATGTTTGTATATCAGTAAGAAGTTTCAGTGCAGCTATTAAAGCTACAATTAATTTATATTAAAATATACAGTTTTCCACGAAGCATTAGTCGGTTGGTTAAATGAGCTTATAGAGGGTCATGCATTAAAAAGAGCTTAATACATGAGGGTCATTACGGCTTAGTGTCACCTGCTCAACACCAGTCAAGAAACACTGACACCAAAAATGCACAGAGAAACCCCACACCTCACGGTGACTATACCTTGTGTGGGAAAATGTAAGGTAAAAGCATGAACTCTACGTTATAAAAAAATAATTTAAAAATCAATGATAGTTCACCACATCAACAGAAAATATATAAAGGAATAAAAGTTTTCTTTTTACAATCATTAAATAAAAAAAAAACAAACGATAAATAAAAACATTTATGTACACACAGAATGTCATACTTTTTTTTTCAGTAAAGGTAAATATGTCTGCTTCAAGATCTAAAACTTTTGGAATGAAAACACCTTTACCCTCGGTTTTCGTTCACCTCCAAACTCGAACAATTATGTAAGTGTATTTTTTTAAGAGCTTTTTTAAGTGTATTTTTAGAGTCTGAAACGACTAATCTAATTTACATTTGTTCTTATGGGAACAAACTCGTTCGGTAACGGCACTGAACAGTATTCGGGGAAAAATTTTCAACGAAAACCGAGGGTCCACTATTTTCAACTGAATGCTTTAAGCGCCACTTCTTTCCCTCTAAATAAAGGGTTTTTTATTGTTTCCGGCTCACGTTCAAATTTATTCAGCTACAAAGTCAAAAATATTTTGGATTTTCCAGACCCATGTCCGACAAAAAGTATACATATATATATATATATATATATATATATATATATATATATATATATATATATATATATATATATAAAATTGGGGGAACGGGGAAAGAATAAGACGAACATATTAATATTGGGGAAAAAAATATATATATTTTCCCCCTTTAAAATGTTCTTTATTTTTCTTTTTCCTCA
Source organism: Cherax destructor (assembly GCA_009830355.1). Taxonomy (NCBI): domain Eukaryota; kingdom Metazoa; phylum Arthropoda; class Malacostraca; order Decapoda; family Parastacidae; genus Cherax; species Cherax destructor. Next base: position 11,568 of record WNWK01039554.1, read on the forward strand.
CCAACAGTCTTCCCTTTCCCCCTTTATCTCTTGCTTTCTCCCACCCAGCCCCTATCCCATATTGAAGGTGTTTAATTTGAATCTATTTTTGGGGTTGAGAGAATGAAGGTAAATTTTTGACCTTATTATTCGTATGTGATCACCCTTATGAGAAGGGTGTGTGTGTGTGTGGTTTTTTGTGTGTGTGTGTGTGTGTGTGTGTGCTCCTGGCATTAAGAGCCTCAAGACGATCTCAAAGAATGTACCCCCTTTTTGGCAGGAAGGAACCTCCCCAAAACAAACACTTGACACGGCCCCTTTAGCAGCGCCGCCGTAAAACACAACCTTTGAACCCGTCCCAAATGTAGCCTTAGACAGACCATGTAGCCTTCCCCGCTATTTTAGCCACTAAAAAAGGGGTTTTCGTAAAATATCCGGTTCTTGATTTTTTTTGAAAATAAACTAATAGCAACCACAAAAAATCCCCACCATCACCTTATGGGGAAAAAAAACAGCCCTTTTGACAACATAAACGAAAAAAAACCCAAATTTTTTCAAATGCATTTGAATTAGGAAATTGAAAATATCTTAATATTTTTTTAAAGTGATATGAATCATGATTTTTCCAAAAAAAAAATTTCACGTTTTGCATTTTTCAGACATGCTGGCCAATATTTCTTTTTTTCCTATCACAACGACCCAAATTTTTAGAGAGTAATAAAAAAAAAAATTGCCGAAGCTATATTTAATTAGGTTTCGTAGCGGTTTATATAACCAATTAGTTCTTTGGGTTCGTCAAATTTTGTGAAAAAAATGTAATTATTTAAAAATGGTTTTATTGTCTAAAATAATTATGTTTATAAAAAGGTATTATGTGAATTTGATTTACTATTGAAAGGATAAATTATTGGTATTATTTGATGACATTATTATTATTATTATTATTATTATTATTATTATTATTATTATTATTATTAGTAGATGAATGGTTCAGAGAACCGACGAATTGGTAAATTAGACACATATGCAACACTTGGGATCTTAATACAGGGAATTCTTCGCTTGCCTAACCCTTGGGCACGACCTACTTCCACATTGGTCAAATGTGACACCACCTACGACTGCTGCACCTCTCCTGCCTACAGTATATAAGCTACCTCTCCGCAGATATACTGTATTCTATTCAAGATTGATGGACTGACAACATCGACTCAAGGTTGAGGGACTGACCACCTCAAACTCCTCCTGTTCGTCACGATTCTCCTTTGTATGGACTGATGAAGCCACTGTGTGGCGAAACGTTTCCTCAATAAAGATACCCAAGTGTTGCATATGTGTCTAATTTACCATTATTATTATTATTATTATTATTATTATTATTATTATTATTATTATTATTATTTGTTTTTATTACTACTATTATTCAAATAAATATTTTATAAATTATAGTAGAAAATTATTCTTATATTATGAATTTCATACTTTATAAAATAATAAAAATATTAGTACTACTAGTGATGATAATAATAATAATAATAATAATAATAATAATAATAATAAGTGGTTATAGTAGCAGTGGGAGCAGTAATAAAAGTGGTAGCAATATTTGATTTGCAACATTTATCTATAATAGTGACGTCAGACTTAAATTAATAATAAATTCTTAGGAAATGTTTTGAGGAAGTTGCCCTAAAAGCGGAGAACTTTCCATTTGTTATTAAATTAAAGCCATCCTCCTCTTCCCTGGATCAACCCTGATTACGTTTCTGTTATTGAGGCAATCGAAGGACTTCAGAGGATTATGAGAAGCACACATTAAACTGAAAGGCATATTAAAATGAATCCTGAAATGAAAATTAATATCATACTTCTCATAAGAACACAGAAGGAAGTAACACTGCAGCAGGCCAGCCAGCGTACCCCTCAAACCCAAAACCAAGCCCACAAACATAAACACCTTCCCAACCCACCTTCTACTCCATCCATGGAATAAGCTTTGATAATCAGGGCACTATTAAAGAGCGTACTGAAGGAGCTCAAGCACCTGGTCCATCACCAGGGTACTGAGGCGCTGAAGCACCTGGTCCATCACCAGGGCACTGAGGGAGCCGAAGCACCTGGTCCATCACCAGGGGAACTGAAGCCAAAAGCCTGCTCAAATTCAACCCTCTCGCTCATAAGAGCACATGAAACGAGAAATACTGCAGCAGGTCAGGAGGCCCATACTAGGCAAGTCCCTCTTAAACTCAACACCAAACCCACAAACAAAAACACAGGATTGAAGCTGCCGCCCTTTCACTTCTTTGGATTAAACCTAATTATACCACTTCAACTTGTGCTGAATTACACTTAGATCTTCATGCTTCCCTTTAAATAAAACATTAATAATCCAGGTATTAGTAAAACGTATAGTCGAATTCGGAGCTGTACATTCAGAAGGTAATATTTTACATTAAAGTCTTCCAGGTGGAGTTGAAATTATGTTTGTCTTTAAGCTCAAGTAAATATAATTTTAGAACAACTTAATACACAGTAATTTCACGAGACTTTGTTTCAAGTTTTCATAAAAATTATGTACTTATGCAATAGTTTTGTTTTTACACTGTTGAATTTACAGGTTTAGAGCAGTTATGGCGCCTCAATTAATTTCAGCACTACTCTCTGGCTGAGGAGTACAAACAGTCTCCTTTATACCGCTCACAACAGTCAGCAGGCACCCAGGTACCTATTTACACTGCTGGAAAACAGGGATCGCAAGTGTAAGGAACTTCTATATTCCCCAACTACCCAGAATTGAACAAGTGTCCTTTGAATATGCTGAAACAAAAGAATTTTAGAAACTGATCTACATGCACAGATTAATAGATTTAATAATGAAACATTTTTTGTTTTGCCTTGAGTGGCACAGCAAGCTTTCTGAGTCGAATTCCTGGATAATTCACTTGAGGTGGAATAATTTCATCAGACGAATAACCTTGTCGGACCTTGACCAAAGACTACTAGGTTTAAAGCCCCTCTCACCTGATAGTAATTTTTTCTTTTGTGTCAGCCTCCCATCTAGAGATGGCTCACTTTAGACTTCCATTTGCCAACAGACTTGCTTGTGCACGTTCTTGATATAGATAGTGGAATACCTTCTTATACCTTCTCCAAGCCTTGTACTTATCAGTAGCAGACTCTCGACAACAAAAGCCGAACAAAGGCTGAGCTGAAGGCTTCACGTTCTGCCGGTGAGGGATGTTTTAATGTTGGAGATTCAGGATATGTATTAATGTTGGAGATTCAGGATATGTTCTGTGGTAATCAGCGTCATCTTATAGAGAAGCATTCTAACTGTAGGTGGGGAGCTCAGAGCAAAGGGTCGGCCAGTTTCTCCCACAGCCAGGTTGAGCATGTAGATTTTTCACCTCGTTCTTTGGAATCTTCAGTGTCGTAAAGATTGCCTTGTGGTCAGGAGATCCAACATAGCTAAGGGGTTTGTATTTAACTATGTCTTCAAATAGCTCACTCACTACTGGGTCAATGGAGCAGCCAGAGATGTGAATGGGGAAGTCAACATAGATTTTCATGTCAAACACACAGTCTCTTTCTTTCTCTCATTTCTCCCCTATCACTTTTACTCTCCATGATTTCTATCCTCGCCTTACAACTTTAGACTCGGTATTTCATTATAAGTTTAAGAAGTATCGCATTGCTTCACTCAATGTAGAAATATACAATGATTTTTTCCAGCGTTCTCTGGAAAGTTTGTTCTAAAAGCATATTATTTTTTATAGATATATTGGTCAGAGTTTTATTAAGGATGATGTACAGGGGAAATAAAACATGCATATATATTTCACTATATATTTCACATATTGTATGTCTTATCTAATTCATGAAGAAAGTTTAGAGTGGTAGGTACTTAAGCATCCAGTAGGTATATGTGAGCGAGTCAGATCAGGGGTAGAGGAAAATATATTTTTGTTTGAGGGTGGTAGAAGGTTCATTTGATCTGCTGCCAGATGAGATATATATATATATATATATATATATATATATATATATATATATATATATATATAGTGTGTGTGTGTGTGTGTGTGTGTGTGTGTAGGGCTAACCTAGAAATTAATAACAGAGACGAGTCAGGTGGATGTCTGAAACTTTTCCTTCAACTTTGAAGTATTCAAGAAGAGGAATGTCCTAAACAACAGAGTGCTAGATTCAATATTTATGCACAGCTTTATGAATGGATATGGTAGGCCCTCGAAGCCTGGAAAGAGAGAACCCTATTACAAGCAGTTTGAGAGGCAGGGTCAGGAGCTGAGGGGTCGAACCCGGCAGCCACGATTGAGTACAAACTGGTGAGTTCACTCACGTTTTTATGATCATCTTTTTGTACCTACAACTAAACTGCTCATGAGATTCTCAGTAAATTTGTTGGGAGGAAATACGTATAAGAATGAGAAGTCATAAAAAAAGGATTTTGCAGACACTGGTGTAAACTCCAGTGGACCACTGTGATAAAAGCTTTCCCAGGGAGCTTTTGTTGTTGTATTTTCATTTATTAATAAAGTGGGTTTTTTTTTTTAAACTCAGAATACACACATTTTATTTTATTTTATTCCAGATCTAATTCTATTTGAAGGAAGTAGAAGATATACCTAAATAATAAACATGTAAATTGAAAGTGATGGGTAATAATGCTTCTTTTTAAACATATTTAAAACTATAAACCTGGCGAGATTTCACCTGGATATTGAAAGAAGGAGATGAAGTCCGAAGCAGAACTCTCATTCAGATTTTTACAACATTAAAAACAAGATAAGCGCCGAACAGGGGGAGATGATTAAATGTACCCCTGTGTGGCCTAGCGAGGAGTTGAAAACGTTGCAAAATGCCCTTTTTCAAGTGGTCCTTTTTCCCCTCTGTATTAACGAAAGGAGATAACTTCTCATTAACGAGATCGAATAGTAGAACGAGGGTTGAGGGGGATTTTGAACCATCCGAGGGCAAAGAAATCCCAAATTTTTGGTTAAGAGACCCCCCAGAGATAAAACTCCCCTTAAAGGGAGGAGGAGGTTTCATCTAGATTAATTCCGTTTTTTATGCAATGTTGATCCTTCCTCTCTGACACCCCCTGATCAATTTTTTTTTTTCCTTTTATTTTTCCCTTACATGTTTTTCCATTGTCCTCCTGTTACTACCCGTGATCTTCTCCCCCCTTTTTTTCTTCTTTTTTCCCTTTTCATTCCAAATCATTTTCGCTCCTTCCGATTTGCTTTTTTATCTCCTTAATTGTTTTTTTTTTCAATTTTTTTTTGGCTTTTTTTTTCCCCTTTCCCCTCCTTTCGTCCTTCAGCTCCTCTTAACTTTTTGTTGGCCTCTTTGCTATTCATCTTCCTCTTCAAAACAACTTGGTCCAGAGGAACTCTTTCTCTGCCTTCATACTCAAGCCAAATTTGGGGGAGAGAGAAAGAGACCCCTCTCCTTTTCTCTTTACTAGGGAACCAACCCAAATTTTTTCTGAACCAAACACTCAGACATTTTTGCCATGAAGCCTGGAAGTCCAAGGTCAGCCTTCATTGCACTTTGACGTTCTCTCAAAATTTTCGAGATCATAAAATTTTTTTTGGACAGAACGTCCAAAACAACGGGGAGGTGGATTGACTTATTGGGATGCACAGTGTAATGCTGAAAAAAAAAAGTAAACAAACGCTCAATAAGCATTTACTGGGAAATAAGTCTCGTTAAAATTTTATTCCCCATGTAAACGAATAAGGGGCTTGAAAGATTCTTATCCTTTTCAAAAATGTTTTAGTCGTTGGTGACTCAACCAAATAAAAACATTTCATTTTTTTTTTAA
>WNWK01039555.1:0-17394 GCA_009830355.1 Cherax destructor
ACCCTGCCTTCCCTCCATTACAGATTTATACACACTCGAAGTCATTCTATTTTGTTCCATCCTCTCTACATGTCCGAAACACCTTAACGACCCCTCCTCAGCCCTCTGGATAATAGTTTTGGTAATCCCACACCACCACCTAATTTCCAAACTACAAATTCTCTGCATTATATTCACACCACACATTGCCCTCAGACACGACATCTCTACTGCCTCCAGCCTTCTCCTTGTTGCAACATTCACCACCTATGTGAATGTCTCCACAGACTCCTCGGTGCACCACTCACCTTTTTCCCCTCCTCAATTCTATGATTCACTTCATCTTTCATAGACCCATCTGTTGACACATCCACTCCTAAATATCTGAATACATTCACCTCCTCCATTCTATCTCCCTCCAATCTGATATCCAATCTTTTGTTACCTATTTTTTTTTGTTATCCTCATCACCTTACTCTTTTCTATATTCAATTTTAATTTTCTTCTTTTACATACCCTACCAAACTCATCCACCAACCTTTGCAACTTCTCTTCAGAATCTTTCAAAAGCACAGTGTCATCAGCAAAAAACAACTGTGACATCTCTCACTTTGTGTTAGATTCTTTATCTTTTAACCCCACACCTCTTGCCAACACCTGAGCATTCACTTCTCTTACAACCCCATCTATAAATACATGTACAGTGGTACCTCGAGTTACGATATTTTTTCGTTTGAGAATGCTGTTCAAGTGCCATTACCAAACGAATTTATCCCCATAAGGAATAATGTAAAATAGACTAGTCCTTTTACACCCCCAAAAATATACTTACAAAAGCATTTAAAAAAATAAACTTACATAAAAGGGCGATTTTGGGGACCATCGTAACTCGAGGTACCACTGTATATTGAACAACCATGGTGACATCACACATCCTTGTCTAAGGCCTACTTTTACTGGGAAATAATCTCCTTCTCTCCTACATACTCTAACCTGAGCCTCACTATCCTCGTAAAAAAATTTCACTGCTTTCAATAACCTACCTCCTATTCCATACATTTACAACATCTGCCACATTGATCCCCTATCCACCCTGTCATATGCCTTTTCCAAATCCATAAATGCCACAAAAACCTCTTTACCCGTATCTAAATACTGTTCACCTATGTTTTACTATAAACACTTTGTCAACACACCCCCTACTCTTCCACCATACACTTTACCAGGTGTACTCGACAGACTTATTCCCCTATAATTTTTGCACTCTCTTTTGTCCCCTTTGCCTTTATACAAAGGAACTATGCATTCTCTCTGCCAATCCCTAGGTACCTTACCCTCTTCCATACATTTATTAAATAAAAGCACTAACCACTCCAAAACTATATCCCCACCTTCTTTTAACCCTTTGACTGTCGGAGGCCCCATTCTGAAACTGTCATTCTATGTCGGAAAATTTTGGAAAAAAATATATTATTTTTTCTTATGAAATGATAGAGAATCTTTTCCCGATGGTAATGACACCAACAGTATGAAATTTGATTGAAAGCTTACGGAATTACGCTCTCACAAAGTTAGCGATGTCAGTGATGTATACGCATCGGCGATTTCGCCGTCTTTGTGCCCTATTTTCGGCCAATTCCATTGGGACAGTCGACCCAACTCATAGCTATTTCTTTAGAACTCCATTTGTTCTATCGATTGAGTACAAGAAATCACCAATTTACCGATTTCAACTACCCAATAAAGTGGTCAGAAAATGGCAATTTCGCCAATTTCATGCAAAATAAAAAAGATGTCAATTTCAAAATAGGGTCCAGAATAAACAATGCAGACATCCCTATCACTAAAATAAGATGTTATCTGTTCATTAGTCATGTCTTTAGGCCCCTCTTACATTACTCTTGCTTTCTATTTTGATTTTTTATTCACACAAAAAATAGAAGATTTATTGTTATGCAGACTATTGCATTTGTGTAAAAATTGTATAAATAATATCTGTGCACTTGTGAAAGCATATTAGACTCACCAGTTGATGTGTATTGGATGCGTGGTGTGATTTGTTTAATTTGAACATTGGCAAAAATCGAACATTTCCGCTACTTTGAGCTCAATTTCAAGATCGTTTACATCATGAAACTAATCAAAATCTTCTCTATTCCTGTAAAATGTTTTCCATTCTATCAAATGAGACCATGAAAAAGAGAATACACCTCAAAGTCGGCGTTTTAATCCAAAAATACAGTCAGTTTTTTTTTCTCATTATGTACTGCTTGCTGCAGGATTTTTTTTTTATACTGCGCACACTGACCACACAGACCCATTCTCTTACATGTGGGCCTACCAGCTTTCTCCTGCTTGATTTGAGGCCGCTAGAATTTAGGCGTATAAATACGTCCGAAACATTGGCTCGTAAGACGTATATATACGTCCGAAACAGTCAAAGGGTTAACATTTCTATCTTTATCCCATCAATCCCAGCTGCCTTACCCCCTTTCATTCTACCCACTGTCTCATGAACTTCCCCCAATAATCTTAACTGGATAATTCCTTCTGACCTGCTGTTATGGTTAGAGGCCAAATGCTTGAGAGTCCAAGAAATTATTGGTAAGCTCAGGGGGTCAAGACATATGATAGATTCACTCTCTGCCAGTGCCCACAGGCAACTAAATCCACCTGATGCTATGTACTTGACTGCTCTGCCCTTCCCTCCAGATGAGTGACATCACTTTCAGCCAAAAACAGACCCAGGTTAGGTGGATATAAATGATTTTGACCAAGAGTCCTTTGGTGTCAACAATTTTGATATGCAAGTAATAATTTAGAAATGTTAAATAAGAACTAAATTAAAATTCAGTAGCTTTATTCCCAGTTTGAATTCAGTAGGCACTTTTCTATTAGATTCATAATTTTTGCTGCCTTAGACTTTCTACTACAGATCTGCCCCTTTTTGCAGTTACCTTCCTCACAACTCTTGAGAATTTGCTTAGGTTATGGGCCTGCCTGTTTGTAGCCATAACACTAGAGCTATTCCTCCATAAGCCATGTGTGTCGTAAGAGGCGACTAAAATGCTGGGAGCAAGGGGCTAGTAACCCCTTCTCCTGTATACATTACTAAAGTTAAAAAGAGAAACTTATGTTTTTCACAGTGGTTGTTCTGCATATTGAGATATCACCTGTTTACTGTGATCTTATTGTGTATGAGTGTGGTGAAAGTGTTAAATGATGATGAAAGTATTTTTTTGGGGGGATTTTCTTTCTTTTTGGGTCACCCTGCGTCGGTGGGAGACGGCCGACTTGTTGAAAAAATAATATATATATATATATATATATATATATATACACACACACACACACACACACACACACACACACACACACACACAGAGCCAGGCCTAGTGTCAAATCGACATGTGCCTAGGACAAAATGGTAACTAACTAACACACACACACACACACACACACTATCATTTGGTGTTTGTGTGGTATACTCATAGTTTTTATACAGATTTGTAAAAAAAAATAATTTTGGCTTTTTTACAGTACACAAAGGACTCATTCTTGAGTCGTATACTGCCTGTTAGGTAATTGGATTTGATTCAAAGGGATAATAGTTCCAATTCCTTGGATCAAGGGATTTCCTGTGAGAATATGAGAAAGTTGAGTTCTGAGAAAAAGACACTAGTGGACATGATCACAACATACAAAATATTCCATGGTTAGAAACTCTACACCCAAATGAGTCGCAGGGAACGAAAAATTAGATAAAACGGTTATTTTATTTATGTTCATTTCCTTCCTGCAGAATTTTAATTTTTTTAACAGGTAAACCAGGTTGTTGCTATCAGTAAGCCACAGTACTATAGATTAGTAGGCAAAAATGGAAGCAAACTACAAGTTAGAATTAAGAATGACATTAGGAAATTATAACATATTTGGATATAATTACACATGTAATATACAGGTAAACTGCTAAGCTGAACTTGAGTTTTAGAGGTTGGAAATCCAATTCCTCTATAGAAATTTAGGTAGGCATGTTGTATCATTGTTCCTCTGGAAAGGCATAGTTTAGCACTGAGAGGGTAAAACCCGTCAGAGATATGCCTGGTAGTCATAATAAAATGATAGTTAAACAAGAGAAAAAGGAAACCAGAGCATGTACAGATAATAGCCTCAATATGAACTGTGGGGAGGGTAAGTATTGCCCCATGTCATGTATTGGAAACCAACCCACTAAATGTTCAAAATTATAAATAAATGCAATTGTAATTCTGTATTTTTTACCTTTAATTTTTTTTAACCCCTTAGTTGCTAATGTAGAAAATGTCTTAATTTTTTCCCTTTTATTTACAGGGTGATCATTTAAGCCATGGTGGAGCTGGACCTCACTAGTGACCTGACCACCACTGGCAGCAGCTGTAGTCCTTTCCAAAAGGACTACATTGGGGGGTTGTGGAGCCCCCCCCATTATGGGGGCTGGTATGTACAGCTGAGCCACTCACAAGGCCTGTGTGAGGGAGGCAGCATGTGGTACATCCAATGTGGCAGGGGATCGTGACATCGGGCAATTATATGTGTTTAGTGTATATTTTTTAAGCATCCAAGAGTGAATGGCAAGGGATGGGACAGTTTTGAACGTTTAGGACACCAGGGCCCCCTAACCCCCCCTGCCCAGTGCAGCTCAGTGTGTGGTCTCTTGTGTGCGATCTTCCACAACATATCTCGCAGCCAATCATATCACAAGGCAGCCTAAGCTTGGTCATGATGTGACAATGGTCGTAGCTTCACTTATCCTGAAATGTGCAAAAATGAAGTTCTGCCAGTCTTGGTGTGTATCTGAGCTCCCAAAGAAATTATGGAAGGTTGAGCATTGACTCAAATTTGTGAGAACTTGGAAAGTATATACAAAGAGCGACACGATGCCTTGAAGTGTGGGGTGAAGCTGAATAGTGCAGTGCGATGAACTGAGAGTTGGCTTCTTATTGGCCATGTACTCTGGGCTGGTGGTGAAGACCGAGCAATGAACCTGACTTCACTAGGTTTAGCATTGTATACATAATTACTATACATTGTGTACAGAATGACTCATTATTTTATTAAACAAACATTTTTAGCTAGGTGATCTATTCTGAGAAAAAAAAAAAAAAGAGTAATGTAAAGAATGCACAATGCTATTATGAACAGATGGCTTACATCAAGGATTATGAGTCAGAAGCTAAAATTATAATGGTAGCTTCACTGTGTTGAGCAACTCCTCTTTTAAGTGCATAATTTTAGTGTAGTTGTTAGTGCTTCCCATTTTCCTGTGTTCATCTGCTGACTTTATTGATAATTTTTATTTTGTACTCATTATTTAGAACTGGATCTCTGTGTCCACCTATATGTCATGAGTGGAAGGAGGCCAATCAGTCCACAGTGCCTCAACATCAGTTTTCTGTCATGGGGAAGTGATATATATATTTGAAAATCGGTGAATTTTGACCTTTCATTCAGCTAAGGAAACCGCAGCTTAAAAAAAATGTTTTGTGTAGCTGTGCTGTTAGGCATATCTAATTGGAGAAATTTATGTCATTATGTTGCACCTAAATTGCAGCTGAGTATCATCCACAAATTTTTATATTACTTGGCATTGTTAATGCGTTACTTTGATCGCAAAATGGTGCAGATTTCTTATAATAGTATCATTCTAAAACATTCCAATTGAAGTGTTATGTAACTTTTGTTGATAATTACAACTGTGGTCTATGACCAAATATAAAACCCACTCATCTCTGGACTGCACTTTGACATTTACATTATTTAAACATGTGTACAGAGCAGGTACATGGTGGTGTTTGCACATGTTATCTTATTACTATCCAGTTCTATTGGATAATTTATTATAAATTTAATAAACACAACCATGACCCTGATTTCTATACAAAGTTTGCTGTATTCCTACTTCATCTATCTATCAGGTTATACAGGGCACAGCTATTGGAGATCTCCAGCCTCCAGTGTGATTTAATTGCTTTAGACCTCCCACAAGATTATTTAGCTAAGAATTGGTTTAAACATTTTTGAAATTGACAAAATATTTAATATGTTATTGTAGTGTGTTCTCAACTTTGTAGATATTATGGTTTGTTGAGATGATGTTTAATGACAGGAGCAGCCAGCATTAGATTCATGGACTTTTCCTTGTGCATTTTTAAAGATTCATATTTAAATATTTTATCTGTCAGAAATATTCCATCCATCCTGGTACGCCTGAGACTCGAAGGGACATCTTACTGTTCCTCGTGTTTACGCTCACTCAAACTCTGCCGGCTCACCACCCTACACCAGTGCTACCTTTACTTCCTCCCAGCTGAAACTGAGGATGAAGAGTGTTGAGTTCGGGCACCAGTCTGGCGTGCCTCAGAGCTTCCAGGCGCTGCGGCACTTACCCAGTCGGATGACGTGATGTGTACAAATATTGTAAGACGAGTGCAGTGGGCGCTGTGTCAGCCTATCCACGAGGGTACTCAACATGGACTTCATCTGTAGAATAATAAATGTGCCATTTTGCATTATATGATGTTTCATTTCACTATCTTGCATTTGTTGTAGGAATTGAAAGCAGTAGTTACTTTCTTTTTTTTTATCTTGAAAAGTAAGATTATTTGATCTTATTGCAAATTATTATTATAATCATGGGGGGAGTGCTAAACCCGTAGGATTATACAGCGCATGTGGGGGGAAGGTATTCAGGCTCAATTCAGGGAATCGGAGCAGATCCAATTCCCTAGATCAAGAGCCCCTCACCAGCGTCAAGGAACCTCCCTTGAGGGGTCTTATTGCAAAATGGGCCTCAAAAATCTGAAAAATAAACAATGTCAGTCAAATTTAAACAGATCCTTAGATGCTATGAAGAATACTGTATGCACTATTCATCTTTTAAGATTATAAAACTTATCAAGTGTATCTTGATACTCTGACAATGGTGTGAAAATAAATACAAATCCACTACACTTGATCAATATCGTTGTATTATCTCTTTAGCTGAAAAAAACCAAGATACGAGTAAACTATCACCACAAAGAGGTACGTGCCCACAAATGGGTATCATCTGACTGAAAAGTTTGCTATCGACTGTTCTTGCAACCCCTGTCAACTTGATTGTCAAGCCTTTTATAAATATGAGTTGGACACAATAATAATTACATTCATATGGGAGCACCAAACCCAGAGGAGTTACTAAGCACCTGGGGAAATGGGAGGCACTCAGTTTTGATCCAAGGAAAGGGAGCACAGATCCAATTCCTTATATCAAGAGTCCCTCATCAGCATAGCATCTAGGCACTGCCCATGAGGAGTGACTTGGGCATAAATTATCACATTAAACTAGTCTTCAAAGTACCCCCAGGAACCCCTCATCAGCATCAAGGCACTTTCCTTCAGAGGAATTTGTAATATATTATTATTATTATTATAATCAAATAGAAGTGCTAAACCACAGGCGTTATACAGCAATTTGTAATATAGATCCTGACAAATCCAAACTAGTATTCAACTCTAATAATCATATAGTGTTGAATCCACATATTGCATAAGTTCCAAACAAATTTATCTGAAGGACAACTTATTTTTAACAGGATTTGTGCTCTAGTCAATCTCTACAAATGGCTTGGAAAGAGATTAGGGGCAGTGAAAACAATGAATATCAAACTCCTTAGAGTCAAATTAATCATGGTCAAGTGATATATACCTATTTGTAGTCAAGATCAATAAAGATCAGGTTTTGCCTCTTCATGGTGGTCAAACTCCTAACTTGGTCATACCAGCTGAAGAGACAATGTAATAAAGAATAATGGCTCTTTCTCTCTGTTAAACTGGAGGATGTTCAGGGGTCAATGCCTCCGAGGCCTGGTCCATGACCATTTTATACCAATGGCTGTTTATTTTCAAGACTTGGGTAGAACATGAAATGAGTGCAGTGTGGCAATTGCAGAGATTGAAAACCAACCAGATAGAAAGAAAAACGTTATCATAATATCAAATGCAAATCACATGGGCTATTTATAGACAGAAAAAGAATACTATAGTGGATTATGAAGTTACATCAGAAATTTTTAAATTTTGTCATACAAAATGAGTTATAGCAAACAATCTCAAGTAAATTATGCATATATTACTAGAAGATGCTAAATGTAAAATGTGCATTAAAAATAAGACAGGTTTTTTGTTATAAAGATTCACTAAAGTCATATAGCTCAACATGCATCAATGGTAAAAAAAAAATGCTCTACTAACCCTTCAATTTTCTTTTGACTCAGTATTATTAAAAATGAAACCATTCTTTAACCCTTTAACTGTGGGATAGCCTGAAAAAAAATTCCTGTGTGTAGGGAAGATTTTGAAAAAAAAAAAATTGTTACAGATTGATAAAGCTTGTTTTTCTGACTCGAATAAATGAGCGAAATATGATAAAAACTTTCCACTTTATGGTGTCTTGAAGTTGGTGAAAAATTATCATTAATTGGCAATAGCAGTATTTAAAACCATATATACAAGTTTTTTATAACAGATGTATTTCAAGGTGTTTTAGCACTTCAAACATAGCTTCACTAGGAATTATCAGTATATACAGGTCAGCTATAACTAATCCGGCATCATTGGGACCTGTAGTGTGCCAGATTAGTGAGTTTGCCAGATTAGCATCATTGGGACCTGTAGTGTGCCGGATTAGTGAGTTTGCCAGATTACAGAGGGGTTAGGTTAGAATACATTTAATTAACCTATCAATAGACTCTTTCTGCTACATCTTCCTCATTTTCATCACTGCTTTCTCCTCCACTGGCTTTACAACCATCTGCACAATTTCTGAGTCAGTATAATGATGAAATTTGAAATTATGCTAGCCGAAATTAGTGCCGGATTACTGATGGAACCGGATAACTGATTGCCAGATTAGTGATGGCCGACCTGTATATGGTATGACTTTTTTTTTTTTTTTTTTTTTTTTTTTTTTTTTTGCTATTTTAGTCTTCTAAGGCAATGAACAAGGAATACTTATAACATTTTAATTGTTTCAGAGTGTAATACTCCTCAAAACATGGAAATAAGTAATATTGATTGACTTTACTGGGTTATATCTATGGTATATTTATTTTTTATATTTTCTTTACTATTTTGGTCTTCTAAGGCTATGTATAATGAATACTTATATTACAATTATTTCAGATTGTATTACTCATCAAAACATGGAAATTATTCACATTTGTCTTTACTGGGTTATTCTGGGTTATACCTTGTGTGCTCTGTGACTGAATTCCACTGTTAATATCATGAAATTGTAATAAATTTAGACTGAATAAGTCATCTTTGAGCCACCTGCACATTCTGGTGGTAGGGAAGCTGGTGGTGGAATAACAGCTCCTTTGTTTACTTTTGCTAGCGAGGCATACTAGTATGAAGAACATACAGTCATCACCTGAGTAGTTAATAATGATACATTATATAGACTGCTGACCTTAGATTTCTTCAAATGTATAAATAAATGGAAGAAAACCCAAAGAGTTCCCCTGAAGTAAAAAATATTGGCAGGTGGCAGATTTGTGGGTATGAAAAGTGGTGCATACTAGTACGTCGGACACAGTTAAAGGGTTACAGAAAATGGGAGTCTTACACAGTGTTCAATCAATTAAAAGTCAATGCTTAAGAGTGAAGTGGTGTTATTTACCTCTACCCCTTACCAGTCAACAAATGTGACGAGTGTAAAATTTAAATGGATGAAGTACTGCAAAAAGATTAAGGAACATATTTAGGATTAGTAATGTGCAAACAAGAAACAATGGTTTTAGAGTATTGTCAGGAAAACAAAAAAGTTTAAAATATTAATATTTATAAGGATAAGAGAGGGCCAATTTACTACAATTTTACTATGTCTTGTATGTTCCTGAAATTGATATACGTACTGTAAGTAAAGTTGTGATATGTAAACTAGAGAATGTATGGAAAAAATAGGGTTGTGTCTGACACCTCCAAAAACAGCCAAAATTTGTTTTAATTTACTTCATAAAAAATAATTAAGGTTTTAGATACCTTACACTGTGGAAGATGTTGATCTAGCAATGTGTGAAGGTTGATGTTGCCGTAAGCCATCACTACCATAACCGAACATTATCACCTATAATTTCTAATACTTAAGGAAATCTTGTTGCCACCACGGCACTGCTGTTGTGGCCTCTTCAAACTCCCCCAACCACCAACTGAATTTCAGTCAAGACCACTTTCACCTTTACAATACCTGTACAAACATCAACAATTGACACCTGCCCTCGACACTGGTAAAAGCCACATTGGAGCTTATGTGGCCCTGTCAAATATTTGTACAATCAGCTACTACACCACTGGCATGAGGGGAGCCAGTCACTGACTCCAAGAACAACAACATCGTACATTGTACATTTACTAAATAAAATTATAGTCTAAAATGTGACAAGAATTTTACCCAACCCTAAATTCACAAAATACCCATGCTTATGAAAAGATGATGTTTCAATCCATCTTGGACCATTGTTAAGTCACAATCAAGGAAGAAAAAGCAGACTAGAGGATATACGTATCAGGAAATGGGAAAGGCAAGATGGAAGTAATAGCAGTAGTAGTTGCAGCAGTATTAATAATAATAATAGTAATAGTAGTAACAGAGGCAGTAGTAATAATAATGTAGCAGCAAAAGAATTAGTAATAACAGTAGTAGTACAAAAGATCAGAGGAGCGGCATGCTTACTAGCTCCAGCTAGGTATATCTGGAATATACCTGGAGAGAGTTCCGGGGGTCAACGCCCCCGCGGCCCGGTCTGTGAGGGTATATTACATCTGAAAGCACCATATTATCAACATCCATGGTTCCAGACTATTTAATATCTTACCAGAAGATATCAGACATCTGACAAGTGCCGGATCAGCCAGGCTGTGACGGATATGCGAGCCTTGGTTGGTCAGGCAAGCACCAGACAAGCAACCTGGCTCAGGGTCAGAAGTAGGAAAATTCTCAAAACCCATTAATTAAAAGCAATAGGGAAATTGGACAGGTTAGGAGAGAGATCAAAGAACTATACGAGGTTGTTTATATAGGGCTAGCTAGAGGCTGTTCTGTTGTGCAAACTTCTTGACATAGAGCTCCTATGATAAATACAAATAAAACTAAACATTAATAGATGATTTAAGTAATACACATCAGTCTAACACATTAATAAATGAATTGACTTTTTGGGGGGGCTCCCTACCTTGGTAGGAGATGGCCAATGGTACAAAAAAAAAAAAAACATGAGTAATATTTCCTAAGGCTAAAGAACCATATGTATGAAATAGAACTAATTCATTTTTAAAGAATAAGTAACTGTTCAACCAATTAAATATTATACTTACATAAAATCTGCTGATTTAGAAAATACACTCCTTCCTGCAGGAAGACCAGTTAATCAATATCATCATAGCGTGTACGTGGCCTCTTTGCTTCAGGACCTTCCACATTCTCCTCCTCCAGGCTGTCTAAATCTTCCATGGAAAGAACTGATCTGGATCCCCGAACATCAACAATGTCTGTACTAGAAAAAGAAAGGCAAACATAAAAGTCCAACACTTACTATGTCATAAAACTTATCTATCTGCTCTATACAAACTTCAATTACTATCCACCAGAATGAGCAATGGAGTCTCAACAATTCATTGCTACTAATGCACATATTAGATACTTGTAGCAACACTCTTCTTGCCAAATACGGTAAGCGAAAATTTGTGTATGCAACAATTTCGTAAAAATCATTGTGAACCTAACGAAAAAAATATACATACAGTGGTACCTCAACATACGAGCAGCTCCCAACTCGAACAATTATGTAAGTGTATTTCTGTAAGTGCTTTTGTAAGTGTATTTTTGGGGGTCTGAAATGGATTAATCTAATTTACATTATTCCGTATGGGAACAAATTCGTTCAGTATCGGCACTCGAAGAGGGAACTGTCGTAGGGACTTGGGAGGGGACAGGGGATGAAGGTAGTGTATGAGGAGGAGGATGAACCTCCACACACGTTACAGAACTAGTTGGAGGCGAAGAACCTGGCAATAGGGATTTTTTGCCGGGCTTATAACCTTCTGAAATGAATTAAGTTCATAACTCGAGGTACGTACCACTGTATTTCATTGTGTTTGTTTATTAAATTATTGTAAACTTATCTAAAATATATTCAGTTGGATTAGGCTAAATTAAATTGAGCTTGTTATAATAAGGTTAGGTAAGTTTTGTAAGGTTCTTTTGGTACAAAATTATTAATTTTTACATTAATATAAATGAAAAAATATATCTTTAAACAATAAGAGAAAATTTTAGAAAGGACTTAATTTTAAATGAGTTCTTTCCAATTGACCAGTTTTAAATATTCGGCACGACATACATATATATACAGTAGGGCCCCGCTTTACGGCGTTTTGCCTTACGGCGTTCCGCTAATACGGCAATTTCAAATTATGACCAAAACTCTTTATACGGCAATCCGTCTTTCTAATATAGTGCGACCCACCGAGTTTGTTTACACTGTCTGAAAACTTTCAAAAATTTCAAGTGTTGTAAAGTTATTGCATATTTTATATGTACAGTGGACCCTCGGTTTTCGGTCACCTAAAAACTCGAACAATTATGTAAGTGTATTTTCGTAAGTGTTTTTGTAAGTGTATTTTTGGGGGTTCTGAAATGACTAATCTAATTTAAATTTGTCCTTATGGGAACAAATTCGTTCGGTAACGGCACTCAAACAGCATTCTGGAAAGAATTTTCGGCGAAAACTGAGGGTCCACTGTACTCTGATACTTATACTTATGTGTACCTGTACCTAAATATACTTACACACTGTGCTGGCGTGCAGGTACACATTAAAATCACTAAGTGTGTCCCTCTAGTCTTAACACCATAGTAATAATACTAATACGTAATAATAATCACTCTTGGGCACATTAAATGTCTTATTTTATGTTAATATAGACATTTTAATTAATCCATCCATAATATTTTCTTCAAAATTATATAAGAAACACGTTACATAGCATATAAACATGCGGTAGTCGCGCGGAGGCAAAACATTACGGTTTCTCTGGTCCAGCATCAGAGAAAACGTGTATGAATCTGCGTTGGCCCAGTCACTCCCCTTAACACAACGCTTTTGTTCACAATTCTCGGCATGAATTATTCATTACTTCTCCCTTTGTTCATGATGGCATCTAAAGGTAGTTAGAAACGATTAAACTCAGTGAACATAGTATGTCGATGGTGATAATATGGAACTGGGCTGCATTAAATATCAAATAGCTATGTAGCCCAGGCTACCTACCAGCTACCTACACCTGACTTCCTACAAATAAATACTACTCACCTCTCATCCTACATTAAGACTACACATATTTTAAGGTAAATAAATGAGTGTACTGTATGTGTATTCTCTCTCTCTGGTCTGCTTTAAATATTGAATATTAATTAAGTTTGGGACGGGAAGCCAGGGCTACCCACACCTGACTTCCTACAAATAAATACTACTCACCTCTCGCCCTACATTAAGACTTCAAATATTTTAAGGTAAGTAATGACTAAACTGTGTATGTATTTTACTTCTTATTGCATTTTTTTAATGCTTACTAACTTAATATAAGTTAGTGTAAACTTGTTGTCTGGCATTTATAGTATGTATTTATAAGTGGGAAAAATGGTGTTCTGCTTTCTGGCAGAAGCCTGGAACCTAACCTGCCGTATAAGTGGGGCCCTACTGTATATATAATATACAGTGGAACTCCGGATTTCGTACTTAATCCGTTCCAGAAAGTCTGTCTAAATCCAAAACGTACAAAAACCAAAGTAATATTTCCCATAAGAAATAATGTAATTTTTTTTTTTAACACATCGGCCTTCTCCTATCGAGGCAGGGTGACCCAAAAAAGAAAGAAAATCCCCAAAAGAAAATACTTTCATCATCATTCAACACTTTCACCTCACTCACACATAATCACTGTCTTTGCAGAGGCGCTAAGATACGACAGTTCAGAAAATCCCTCCAAACCGCCAATATCTCAAACCCCTCCTTTAAAGTGCAGGCATTGTACTTCCCATTTCCAGGACTCAAGTCCAACTACATAAATCAATTAACTGGTTTCCCTGAATCCCTTCACAAAATATTACCCTGCTCACACTCCAACAGCTCGTCAGGTCCCAAAAACCATGTCTCCATTCACTCCTAACACGCTCACACATGCTTGCTGGAAGTCCAAGCCCCTTGCCCACAAAACCTCCTTTACCCCCTCCCTCCAACCTTTTGGAGGATGACCCCTACCCCGCCTTCCTTCACCTACAGGTTTATACGCTCTCCAAGTCATTCTACTATGATCCATTCTCTCTAAATGACCAAACCACTTCAACAACCCCTCTTCAGCCCTCTGACAAATACTTTTAGTAACACCACACCTCCTCCTAAATTCCACACTCCGAATTTTCTGCATAATATTTACACCACACATTGCCTTTAGACAGGACATCTCCATTGCCTCTAGCTTCCTCCTCACTGCAGCATTTGCAACCCATGCTTCACACCCATACAAGTGTGTTGGTACCACTATACTTTCGTACATTCCCTTCTTTGCCTCCATGGATAACGTTTATTGTCTCCACAGATACCTCAACGCACCACTCACCTTTTTTCCTTCATCAATTCTATGGTTAACCTCATTCTTCATAAACCCATCTGCTGACAAGTCAACTCCCAAATATCTGAAAACATTCACTTCTTCCATAATCCCTCTCACCAATGTAATATCAAATTTTTCTTTATTTAAATCGTTTGATACCCTCATCACCTTACTCTTATCTATGTTCACTTTCAACTTTCTACCTTTACACACCCTCCAAAACTCGTCCACTAACCTTTGCAACTTTTCTTTAGAATCTCCCATAAACACATCATCATCAGCAAAAAGTAACTGTGTCAACTCCTATTTTACACTTGATTCCAAAATAATTTAATCCCACCACTCTCCCCAACACCCTAGCATTTACTTCTTTTACAACCCCATCTATAAATACAGTGGTACCTCGACTTACGATGGTCCCCAAACACACCCTTTTATGTAAGTTTATTTTTTTAAATGCTTTTGTAAGTGTACTTTTAGGGGTCTAAACAGACTAGTCTATTTTACATTATTTCTTAAGGAGATAAATTCGTTTGGTAATGGCACTTGAACAGCATTCTGGAATGAAAAAGTATCGTAAGTCGAGGTACCACTGTATATTAAACAACTATGGCGACATTACACATCCCTGTCTAAGACCTACTTTTACCGGAAAGTAATCTCCCTCTCACCTACACACCCTAACCTGAGCCTCACTATCCTCATAAAAACTCTTTACAGCCTTCAGTAACTTACTACCTATTCCATACACTTGCAACATTTGCCACATTGCTCCCCTATCCACTCTGTCATATGCCTTTTCTAAATCCATAAATGCAATGAAAACGTCTCTACCTTTATCTAAATACTGTTCACATATATGCTTCACTGTAAACACTTGATCTACACATCTCCTACCCACTCTAAAGCCTCCTTGCTCATCTGCAATATTACTCTCTGTCTTACCTCTAATTCTTTCAATAATAACCCTGCCATACACTTTACCAGGTATACTCAGTAAACTTCTTCTTCTATAATTTTTACACTCTCTTTTATCCCCCTTCCC
Organism: Cherax destructor; assembly: GCA_009830355.1. Lineage (NCBI taxonomy): Eukaryota > Metazoa > Arthropoda > Malacostraca > Decapoda > Parastacidae > Cherax > Cherax destructor. The sequence goes on from WNWK01039555.1 coordinate 15,716, forward strand.
TTTATATAAAGGAACTATACATGCTCTCTGCCAATCCCTAGGTACCTTCCCCTCTTTCATACATTTATTAAACAAAAATACCAACCACTCCAGCACTATATCCCCCCCTGCTTTTAACATTTCTGTCATGATCCCGTCAGTTCCAGCTGCTTTACCCCCTTTCATTCTACGTAATGCCTCACGCACCTTCCCCACACTCACATCCTGCTCTTCTTCACTCTTAAACGATGTTGTACCTCCCTGGCCAGTACATGAAATTACCGCCTCCCTTTTTTCATCGACATTTAAAAGTTCCTCAAAATATTCCCGCCATCTACCCAATACCTCCAGCTCCCCATCTACTAACTCCCCTACTCTGTTTTTAACTGACAAATCCATTCGTTCCCTAGGCTTTCTTACCTTGTTTATCTCACTCCAAAAATTTTTCTTGTTTTCAGCAAAATTTCTTGACAAGAGCCTTTCCCATTCTTTCATCCGCTCTTCTTTTGCACTCGCTCACCACTCTCTTCACCTTTCTTTTACTCTCCATATACTCTGCTCTTCTATTAACACTTCTGTTCTGTAAAAACCTCTCATAAGCTACCTTTTTCTCTTTTATCACACCCTTTACTTCTTCATTCCACCACTCTCTCCTCTTTCCTCCTTCACCCACCCTCCTATAGCCACAAACTTCTGCCCCACATTCTAATACTGCATTTTTAAAACTATCCCAACCCCTCTTCAACCCCCCACTACTCATACTTGCACTAGCCCACCTTTCTGCCAATAGTTGCTTATATCTCACCCTAACTTCCTCCTCCCTTAGTTTATACACTTTTACCCCTCTCTTACTTGCTGTTGCCATTTTCTTTTTGTCCCATCTACCTTTTACTCTAACTGTAGCGGCAGCGGCAGCAAGCAGCAAGAACCTTGTCCTCTACTTTTACTTCCACCTGAAGTGCCCAGCAGCCCTGTGATGGCCTAATCAAGACCCACATAACACTAACATATGTGGATACCCAGAATGATATAAATCAACTACAGTAATTACCCAAAAATACACAAAATCACCAACTAATAGGACTTGTGTTACCACCACCTGCCCCGCTGCCACTGAAGTGATACTCCACAACATTCACCCATTCCACATCGCCTACTATTCATCTGAAGCCACGGTCAATGGCCAAGGGTCATAGCAACAACAGAAGATCCAGTAAACAGCCAAGAACTCCTAACATCCCAGGTGAGAGCAGCATTTCTGCAAGGAAAACTTCTCGTACTACCAGCCAGGCCTCAACCCCAAACACCTGCACCACCACAACACCCGCCAGACAACAACAATAATGGCCGCCGCTACAGTCCAAGATAACTCTTTCCATGGATTTGATGTTAAGAAGATTAATGACCCAGAGATAGCTAAACTCCTTATGATCCAGAATCAAACAATCACCAAGCTTACCCAGGAAATGCAGGAGCTTAAAACCTCCAACGCACAGTACCTCGTCAAGATCACAACTCTGGAAGACAAACTAACCACTCTAGAACAACTAAGCAACACCCACACCCAGTCTGTAGACACCATCAACACTCTGAAAGATCAAGTCACCCAGCTGAACAAGAACATCATAGAAGAAAGATCACGAGTGGATCTACAACTTACTGATGTCATCAACAACTTCAAGACCATAACGACCAACAAC